>VKOC01024235.1:0-20242 GCA_009364415.1 Spea multiplicata | reverse complement strand
GCCCACCGGGAAATTTCCCGGTATCCCGGTGGGCCAGTCCGGCCCTGGAACCATGCTACATACATGGTTTATTTTGTGAAGACAGTATAATAGGGGCTTCTCTTTATTGAACAGGATATATTATTATCCATAAAGAAAGAAACATTTTCTATGACTGCAGCCCGAAAATATCGTATTTTACCAAAGGGATTATAAAATGGTGCTCTTATCACCTTACAACCAAAATTGTGTCAGCTTAATTTATGTAGATTCCAGTTCATCATTAAACCATAAGTTGTTTTTTTTTTTTTTAATTAATGTGCACTAAATCACTTAATTTACTGGGAAAAAAAAGTAAATTAAAAGAAAGAAATATTACCAATATACACACACTTCTTACACTAAAATATTTTACATTGTTTCAATTCATGTGGCTTCCTATTATCCCGGCTATGTCTGCTAGATGGCAATCCTTTCACGTACATCTATGAAGAATGCCAATATAGCTCTTCAAAGTCCATTACACAATGTTTTAATTTTATTTGTATTGAAAGAACAAATTGTAATTGAAAATGTACTCCTTAGTTCAGAAATCATTGCTTCCAATTGTAAAAGAATACCGAAGTCAATTTTCATAATACAAACACCACATCTTGTAAACGTGTGTTTCTTTTTGACCCAAAATGTAAATGAAATGCTGACATGGTTAGTGTACTTCCTGGGGAAGCGGAAAAAAGACTGATTTATCATCTCAATAAAGTGAAGTCACTCACGCAAGATATGTGATTATATATGCTCCCCAGATCTTTTCATTTGTCTGTTGACTGCTTTAAAATTCACAAGTGCAACATCTTCTCCTAACTGGGATAGTCAAAATGTTAGATACCATATATTCAGTCTATTATTATTATAATAATTAGCACCTGAATTAATTCATTAAACAAAACGAAAGCAAATAGTTAAATGAGGAGCCATTTTAACCATATGTCAATAAATGTATATGTTATATATGAATTTGTTACAATAATATACTTTTATTAATGTGTCTGCGCCACGCAAATTTTAGTATATAGAGTAAATGTACAACATATATGAATTTCAGAATTTTTTTTGGAGGGGGGACTACTTTTTGGCAAATAGGTGTCTTTTAAACATATGAATTTAACACATACTTATGAAGATTATTAGGTTTTACCAGTGGCGGAACTACCGGGGTCGCAGGGGTCGCCACTGAGACCGGGCCCTGGAGTTCTGCCAGTCAGGGGGGCCGAAGGGGTGCCGAGCGGTTGCTGAAGACGACCACTCGGCAACTCTTGGGCCCCCCTGACTGACAGACATCCAGGACTCTGCTGACGTCATACGTCGGCGCAAAGCAGTGAAGCACCGGCACCCGAGACAAACGCCTCACGCTTCCCAACACAGGAGTTGAAGGTAAGTGACCGGGAAGGGGGGGTTGTAGATTCTGAGAAGGGGGGTTAGGGAGGAAGAGGGGTAATCTGAGAAAGGGGGTTAGGGAGGGAGAGGGGAGACCCTGAAAACGGGGGTTGGGGGGAAGGGGGTTAGGGAGGAGAGGGGAGATCTGAGAGGGGGAGGGAGAGGGGAGATCCTGAGAAGGGGGAATTCTTAACAGATTCTCGCACCGGGGCCCTGAAGTTTCTAGTTATGCCCCTGGGTTTTACCCAACATTATGAAATATTGTTGAGTTGGCTTTTCATTAAGGTATAATGAAAATTTAGCCTAGACTAAGATAATGAAGCAGCTTAAGTATAATGATTTTCCACATAATTACAAATTTCCTATCACAGATGTTAAGGTTTAACTAATTTAAAAAGACAGATGATAGAAAATCTAATTAATTTTTTACTCCTTAAATTGAAAACCTCATATTTTCTGTAACAGAAAACATCAGAATCGGAACATGATTTGGGGCCGCTTTGCTGCCTCGGGGGTCTTGACAGCTCGCCACCATCAAGGGGACAATAAATTCCTAAGTTTATCACTCTATCATACAGGATAATGTCAGGATGGCTGTACACCAGCTGAAGCTCAGTAGAAGTTGTGGGATGCAACATGACAATGACCCAAAATCTACTACAAATCTACCAAAATCTACTACAGAATGGCTTAAAAAAGAAGATTTGCATCTTAACCCATTAGAGATGCTGTAGAATGACCTTAAGAGAGCCGTTCACACCAGACCCTCATCACAAGTAGAAGAACAGCACAGCTACACACCCGTGGAAATCGCTGATCGTGCTGGGCTTAACATGAAGGTCCAATCAGACTGCAGCACCTACTCTCTGATTTGACATCTTCATTGAGCCACGCTCAGTGTGATCAATATATCCAACGGTAACAAGGCTATTATATATTACAGATAATTTGAGATATAGTACAACATTTTGCAATGATGTGCCTGGCAAATTCACCATTAGTTGGGAAAATACAGTTTTCCATTTTTCTTCTAATATATAATTTACAGTATATACATACATGCACACACACAAATATTTGCCAAATATTACCAAATTAACAAAATTCTGATTACATTATTTACAGCAACCTCTGTAACATATGCAACCAAGTCTACCTGCTTTAGACATCTAATTTTAACTCTATATGTACATAAGCACTTGCCCCAACACCTAAATTGCAGGTCTGTTCTTGATCCACTCCTCTTATATCTCTTCTATTTGTCTTTATCCCAGCTCTCCCTTTGCTCTTTATCTCCCCCATTTTTCTCTATCTCCCCCCATTCTTGTTATCTCTTCTCCTCTTCATTTTTATTTGTCCTTTTTATCTCTTCCCTTTCTGTTTATCTCTCTTTGATCTCTTTATTTTCCCACATCTCTCTTTATCTCTAATCATCTCTTTATCCCTCCAACTTCTTATTATTTCTCCCCTTTTTTTCCCCATCTCTCCCCTCTTTATCTCAATCTCTCTCTTCCCCCTCTGTCCTCATACCTCTCTCCTTTCTCCTTATCTCCCCTATTATTCATAATTATATTCGTCATCCTCCATCTTTCCCTTGCCTCTCCCTCAGTAACTTACACACGCAGGGGTACACATTTTTACATGCACTCTCACATTCGCGCAGACTCCCACACTCAAGCTAACATTAAATTCTGATTACTTTATATCTATCTCAAACCCCCCTTTGACCCCAGATGACCTAAGTTCCTGCCAGGGGGTGACTATATAAATGTTGGGCCTTCAATCTGCATTTGCCTTTGGTTGGCGATACTTCTTGTATGCTCCATGATACAAGTTCTAGTGACCACATCTCAGTATCCTAATGCCCCAGATTAACAGTAACGGAACCAGCAAGTGCTAGTAATCTCATCTCAGACCTGGCTAGTCACCCTATCATTTCCCTATCTTTGCACCTTGGTTCCATTCTCTCCTTTATCTGTAGCTGTAGTGAATTCTCCCAATGGTACTTTAAATTAGGAGGAAAATATTTACAAAATGCAGTGTTATTTGTCCCTAATTTCAGTTTAAGATGTATGACTGGTTGTGTAGAAGAAGCATCACGGAATTAATGTCTATTACACATATCTGTTTACAAGATCATTCTGTATTTGTATAAAAGAAACACGTTTTCCTGCAGCAAAGAAAGCCAAATTTGTTTGAAATTAAATTCTACCAAGCATGCAGACATTTATTTTAAATTATATATGTTTAGATCACAGCTAATTGTAATTGAACTAAACCTTTTAAGCCTGCTACATAATGTGATAGGAGTGATTAAGTAGACTATAACCTGAAATATAAAACCCTCTTCATAGAGAGACCCACTACAGGGTGCACTGTTGGGTTTACTAAATTAATTACACACACAAACAAGTAATTCTGCTCTTTACTGTCCACAATGTTACTTATATGTAACAGTAGGAATTAGCAAAATGTCATGGTTAAACTATAAAGTAGTCATAATGTCGGATCACTGAAGAGTTAGTCACTGATATTAAAAAAGGACAACTGTCACCAAGATCTTTTTAAGGTATTTTTTGTGTCATAAGTATTTTACACATTGACTTTCCATTTGCAGAAATCTCTGTGGTGAGTTAACAATGGATATTTGCTAAGTCAACTGCAGCTGTAATGCCCCAACATCTCACAACGGATTTGAGTTAGGGACCAAACTTTACCACCAGGGACCACACCGGTAAGAGTTTGTTTGTACTGTAATTCCAGAGGCTGTTGTGCATTGTTTGCACCAGTGTTTTCACCAGAAGCCCATCTGGCTTGTTAGCCCTTTATTTATACCTGGCTCAGGCCTTGCTCTTCAAAGGAGTTGTTTCAGATTTTAGAAAGGGGGATTTTTCTAAAATTGAAAGATATATTTATCAGTCTTTGTTGGCCTGGACGTTCTTAAATTGAGTCCAGGAGAAATGGAAATATTCAACAGACGTTCAAATGGCCCAAAAACGATTCAGGCAAATTTTTTGGTTCGTTTTTTTTTAGTCCATTCCTTTTCGGCAATGATTTTGATCCCTGCTCATTTGGTGCGGCTGAAAATTTGGGGGCCATTTTTAATTCCGGAATTAAATTGGTTGTCCGGTGCCCACACTCATGTTCATTCACTCTCATTCACTTTCTCAAGCCCTCTAAATGTTTCCCTACCTTATCTGACGACCACTTCCGCCAACCACTTCCGCATCTTCTTCAATCTTCTCCCTTCTCTATTCTATCCATAATCATCTTTCTTCATCCGCATCTACTCAGACATGACCCAGCAACTTCTGCCAAAATTGCAGCACTCCAATGGGGGGAGAGGACGTCACAGCAAGCACCACTTCAGGTTAATATGCAAAGTTTCAACTGAAAGTAGATTAGCAAATTACTTGTTGGATACCTTAGAAAAGGCAGAAATAACTAATCATTATGTCTTTTTTGAGACACACTCTTTGCTGAGGATGTATACAGAAAAATTAAGGGTCGTTGTATGCTCACCTGTAAGCTTTATTTTACCGGATTCAAAAAACAAATGTTGTTTGATTTTTGGTTGGCAATAATTAACCATATAAAGACTGTAAAAACATGTTACCAATATATTGCATGTTCACAATGATCAATTGCTTTTACTGTATAATTTTCCATTAGAAAATCTGGGTTCACAGGTCCAAAATGCATCTTTTAAAAAATAAGCAGTTATTCTCTATAAAATTTCAGCTAACATTTATTTAAAATTTTAAAAAGGAATACTCTATTTTTATATGATACATATAGTTTTACCATCTAGGGGATTCTAACATAATTTAAGAAATAGTCAATTTAAGCAACAATGTACCCTAGTTTGGTTTACAAGAACAAAAAGAGATTTCCAAAGCAGTCTAACAATCAGAATAAAATGATGGACATGTGGAAGCTTATATTTAATTTCAAGTAACAAGGATACATTTCATACATTGTAAGATGTGATATTTTTTTTTAAATGATCTACGATCAAAGTCTTTGTGGGGAAATATCAAACAGCCTTACATTATTGTGCTTTCTGCCTCTGAAAGGTCACTTCATGATCAATAATACTTATGAGAAACGAGAATCAATAAAATCACATAGCCTGCAGGCATTATATACACAAAAGTGAACATCTACAAATAGTATTTACAAAGCAGATAGCCGTTCTGTAGAATAGAATAGAGTAATTCTCTAAAGCTCTAGGTTATTGCTTTCTTTTGTACTATCATTGTGAAGAATGTCTTTACTTTTTTATTTCATTTCATTTAATTGACTGATTTACAAAGCATCATAGATAGGTGTTTCTTTTAACATGCAGCTTGTGGGTATGTGCTCAGTACTGTATATACCTTTGGCACCTCTCAGCGGGTACCATCACTATTGCTTAGCACCAGGATATGATATAATGTGCTGGCGCTTTCTCTCATAAACGTGAGAAGTGCTAAGTAC
This sequence comes from Spea multiplicata, assembly GCA_009364415.1. Lineage (NCBI taxonomy): Eukaryota > Metazoa > Chordata > Amphibia > Anura > Pelobatidae > Spea > Spea multiplicata. Next base: position 14,350 of record VKOC01024235.1, on the reverse strand, counting down.
TGCATATTACTTTCAGGATTCCACCCTGTCAGTCCATGTCACGGCTGACCGTGAGCCGGGGAACCAGTAGGTTCCCATTAGCAGGAAACAAATACACACCAAAAATCCGGGTGAAGTACAAAAGGATGATCCCTAACGCAGTCAAGTCACAATGCAAAAGGTCTAGGCAGGCTGCAAGAATCACTGGTCGGAATAAAAAAATAGTGTCTGGAACACGAGTAAACGAATGGCAAATAGGAAAAGTCCAGCTGATACCTGAGCAAAGGTTTCTGGGAGGTCAGGGCTTTTATTCATTTGAATTTGGTGCCAAAATTACTTCATCGGAGGAGACACGTTGCCATGACACCACCTGTACATATCTCCCTCTCTGCTGGCGTCTGTGAAGGGGGGTGGCGCCACGGAGACCCTGCTCGCGTCTGTGTCAGCGAGCAGTGGAGGAGACGCTGTGCTGCATCTGTCCAACTCTGGATCCCGGGAGAAAGTGAGTAGGTTTGTGACAGTCCGGTCTGTTGCAGCCGCTAGAGGTCACCTGCCAGAACAATCATTACCTATATGGTAATGACCGGACCAGCTGCATCCTGGGTGCAGCTCTCCTCCTCAAAAACCTGCTGCTTCCATCATTCCGGGCCTTTGCATTGCAGTTTATCTGCCTACTACCTGGCCCTGTTCTTCTGCAAGCAGAATTTCTGATGTACCCATTATAACCTGGCTTGCTTTTGACTTCGTTTCCTGGTGCCTGATTTGACCCGGCTTGTTCTGACTCTGCTCCTGGATTCCGATTTGGCATTGATATCGTCTTTCTGGTTCTGACTCGGCTTGTCGCTGACTACGCGTGCCCTGCCAGAGGGCCCCCAGTCGCGTGCCCTGCCCCAGAGCTTTCCAGCCTTCCCAGTCAAGACCAGTCCTGTGTTCTACCTACTCCAATATAGACCGTCTCATAACAATGTCCAGCCTTCGGTGTGTTTCTTTCTGTCTGTACCTTTCTACCTGTCAAGATGCATCATGGGCTACAAGCAGAGCCTCTAGTATCCTCTGCAACTGGGTTCCTACCCGACCTGCTTACCTGAGCCCTGACAACAATGGATGATAAATAGGCAGCAGGGGAAATCAGAGATCTCCCTTGTGAGATGTGTACCTAGAAACCACTGGGCTCAGGTATGAAAATTGCCTCAGGGCCCCTCAACTTCCCCAAGCATCACGTAATGATGTGAGTTGCCCCAAGCATTTTATCAGTGCCCCCAAACAGCATGTCTGAGCCATTTTTGCTCCAGTTTATCAGTGCCCCTCATGACCCTATTTGTGTGTTTAGAGGAGAGGGGGATAACTTTTTGTCTGTGGGGCCAGCCAAGTGGCCAGTTATAAAGTTTTATATAAGACACATTCAAACAATCTCTATTTCATTACCTAGACACTAAATGTATAGCAAATCCAAGTATAAAAAGCAAGTAGCTTAGAACTTTGGAAGTGAATGTCTCCAGTCTAGTTTAGCAACCGCTGTTATAGCATTAGAGCATGCCCTGACCTTTCCCACAACTGTCCTCATGCCTCATGCCCTGTATAGCGAGCTCAGAGTGAGTCCTGGAGCAACTCAGTGGACATTTTGTAGTCTAGTTCCAGGACCTGACACTAAAGCTGAAACCCCTGTTCTAGACCTTTGGATATAGTTATAACCATACCTACTAGCATTCCAAGAATTCTAACCTGGAGGTTTACCCCTAATTCTTCATATAGGTCCTAGGGGGACAGAATTGGGATTTGGGTAAGGGTAGCCTCCTATGGGCAGAACTTTTCAGGGAATTGTGTGTAAATCAATATATGTTCTACTTTCTAGGGGGATATTAGAGGGATGTGTGTTGTTGGACCTAAGGGTCAAACTATAACATAAAAACTCACCTACTGTGAATGGCCTCTTAAAAGTAGCAGATTTATATTTAAGTATTTATTTAAATTAAATCAATAAATGGCTACGGAAGTGTGTATAATTAACAATAACACTAAATGAGCTACATGGGATTATCTCTTGGTGAGTTCCATTGTGGTGTTTTTGTATAACTAGGAAAACATTATATATCCTTTGTGACCTAAAAAGGGTCTAATAGGAGCACAATACAAATTGTATGTGCATTGTCTGACTGTAGAGACTAGGCATTGTCTGAGGATTTCCTTCTGGGTTTTTCTGGCAAATTGTTGAAACAGACTGAAAACAACTTTTAATGAATTCAGCTGCAGTGTCCTAATTGAAGTTGTTTATCCTCTTAATCCGATTACATTTGACAAAAACTGTTTTATCCTGCTTATAATTTTATGGTTTAAGGTCCTATTTGCAGCTCATTTTCAGCTAGGGTTATATTTCACCTTTATTAAGAAAGGAGAATTTTCCTCTTCTTGATCAAACACTAACAAATGCATATGAGTGTGAACCCTCTTGTTGCAATGTGAAAAAGCCCTTCAAATCTTAAGGAATCTAAAACAGGAAAGTGATACAAAATCACTTTAATAATTGGAAAAATAGTTCCAAAGGAGGATAACATGGGTTGTTTACACTTAGCCCTTATTCAATTATGTAAAACAATTGCCTTGTTGCAATCCACTTTGTCAAATAGATAATACCTCAAAAATGTAGGCATTCGTGGGTCTTGTAAATCCAAAAAACTTACTTATTAGAGATTCACATACAGAAGATTAACATTTCAGTCCCGGTTTAGAGCTTTTATCAAAATCTTCATAAGAGTCCTGATCTGTATGTGAACCTCTTATTAAAGTAAGTTTTGTGGATTTAAAAGCTGTGAGTGCATATATTTTTGCGGATATATATAAATATACATACCTACATACATACTCATTAAGATTTGTAGATTTTAATGAAATTTGACAATTTTGTTAATTCATACAAATGTCTATAAATAAGGGTGGAACCCAAAGAAACAAACAAAAACAAATCAGAGAGCTCGTAATTTTCATTTGCATTTAATTTTTTTTCCCTCGTTTGCGTACTTAATGTCTCCTTTTCCACAGCTCTGCTTCTTGTCTTGCCTCTTCTTGTTCTTCTAGCCCATTCTCTCTGATTTTTTAACTCAGTATGAACCTTTATAAAGAGAAACCCTACAATCTGCTTAATGCGATTGTTCTGGAACATTCCTTTCCTTGACAGCAGGGCTAGGGTGACCACACGATTGCCCAGGTTGTCTGTGCCCATCCCACAAATGTTTACCGGCTGTGGGATGGACACAAATAACCTCCGTTGCTGCCGGCATCTATGCCGGGGCTTCTATGGTGGAGCACCGGAAGGTCATTTGATGCCGATGCTCAGTCATAGAAGCCCCAGAGGAAGTGCTGGCAGCAGCGGAGGTTGTCTGCGTGCGTCGATGACCACCAGCTGCCAGAGAGAAGGATCCAGGTTCCCTTCAGCGCCTACTAAGGAGGGATGGTAGGTCATCCTCAGGTATAGCCTAGAAAGGTGCAGTTAACTGTGTGCATTGACTACCTTGCCCTGTTAATCAGTGACGAGAGCTATGATTTGAAGTCATATCTTGAGATTGACATACATGCAAAATGCCTGGGTCAGCATCCATCATTAGTACATCATTGGATTGTACACATGCCGATTTGTAACAAATTCACATGGCACAATGTAAAGCTATTATAAGAATGTATTGTAAGGCACCACGTCAATGTCAAAATTTGGGAACCTTTATGTACCTTTTTATTTATAGTTTTAAATACTTCTCTACTAATAAGCTACTCATCACACAAATTAGAATATATAAATGTACTATGTAACAGAAAAAATAATAATAATAAATGTCATTATTGAGGAAATAAACTGCACTAAATAAAGTAACACTAAAATGCAATTTGTAAAAAAATATCCATATTGAAAAAAAAACACAAACAAGAAAAAAGATATTAAAAGAGGAGAAAGATCAAAATGTAATTTAGCTATATTCCTTCTAAAGGCTAAAAAGGCTCATGATAATAATTTTCTTGTATTAAAACTTGAACAGTTAGGTTATCAGATCATTGTTACCTCAAAAGAAAGGGTAATTTTTATGATTTTTATGCAGATATCCAGAATATTATTTATTCTGTAGATATTTTTACATAATAATAAATGTTATGTTTCGGTTCTATAATTTCCATGTTAAAATATATTTTAGTCCTAAAAAGGAGGTGCAATAGGTATCAGCATTGCAATACAATAATAATAACTAACAAAAACAATAATGCTAATATTATCTATGAATACCTGCATAAATTTAACTTATATTAACAATTAAACAGGTATCGAGTATAAAATTAAAACATAAAAGGGTTTTTAAAAATAACCCTTTCAATGATGTGACATTAGTTTTAATTAAATCCAGAAAATTGGCTTTCCAATCTGTATTTCCAGCATTAGGCACTGCTACTTCCATTGTGGATTATAATATTAAATTTAGTTAATTCATGAGTTTCTTTGCCTAAATGGCCCCTTTGCGTTACTTATTCAGGTGTCCTTCCTTTGTAGCTAGTAACTTATTGTTATAATGATATAAATATTTAGTAATTTAAACATTTACCTTCAATTATAGACACATGTTTACTCATGTGTATGCAAAACAGTATGAAATGTAAGTACAAATGTAAAAGTCTTGTTTGTCTTGTATGTGTTCCTATCAAGATGGCCAGGACCACATTTTTACAGCCTAGTTGAGCTTAGTTTACCTTAATTCAACCTAATTGTTCAATTACTTTGATCTGACTTGTCTGACTGGAGATCTGCTTTCATCTGTTGAGACAAGCGGTGACTGTTAATGGAAAACAATAACTTAGCTCTCACTCTTCTCTCCTCTTTCTTTCCACTCATTTATCTTGTTTCTCATTTCTCTAGACTCTCCTCAATGTTCTTTCTTATTTACTTTCCTCTTCTCACTTTCATCTGCTTGTTCTCTCTAACCTCTATTTCTTCTCCTCTCGCCATTCATTATTTCTCTCTTCTCTCTCTTTCCACCATTGTCTCCTTCCTAATTTCTTATTTCTTTCTCCCTTTATCTTCTCTTTTCACAAGTAACTTTCACAATATAGATCATATTACACTAGGTAGGTGCTCATAAATGTGTCATACTAACAGGCACAAATAGACATGGTGATTAGCACACACGGAAAGCCCTGTATGGAAAGAAACAGGCCACCTCTCCTGGGCCGGTCTTCAGTGGAGGGCAGATGCAGCTGCAAGGCTGTGATCTCCCCAACCAGCCCTGCTCATCGGGCACACCTGTGGGCAGTGTGCGCACCAAGGGACCATGAGCGCTGGTCTGGGTAGGAGGCAACCGATGAGCAGGGCTGATTGGGGAGATCACAATCCCCCTCTAAATGGCCCAACATTAGGGAGTGCGAGGTCTGCCACTTCAGACCTCAGCTTTCATGCTCCCTATCACTATGTGCCAGCAACTGATGCCGAGTGCTGGGATATGATTCCCCCCCCTCGCATTCTTCATCAATAGCCAGTGCATAGTGATTAGGGAGTACTAAAGCAGAGGTCTGAAATGACAGACCTTGTGCTCCCATGACAGGATGAGAAAGGTAAGAGATGGAGAGTGTCACGCATCACCCAGAGTCCCACAGACTGCAAGGCGTGGCCACCACCTTTAAGAGGCCTGGCTGGACTCAAACTCACTGATGTGTCATCACCTAGTATGACCTTGACCCCTGGACCATGACCCCGCAACTGATTGTTTGCTGCCTGCCTTGACCCCTGGACCCTGACCCAGACTTCTCTTTTGGATTTGCCCTCGTGATTAGGAGTTTCTGGACTTTTGTTCTAGTTTCCTGCACTACGCTCCACATCCCGGCCTGACAAAACTAGTAAACCTGACAGACACATTTAACATTGTGCTGTCACTATACTACTACTACTACTACTGATTGTTTCTTTTGTTTTATCAGTGGCAGTTAGTATCTTTACGCCCTTAGTATCTTTATGCCCTGTCTGGGAGCCAGCTTCATATTTTTGTTTCAAACTGAAAAAGAAACAAAAAATGTCCCATGGCTACCTGACTCTGGGAATTTGTTAGCTCCTAGATAAGAATACTGACATGCGTGACACTCGGCTAGTTTAGTTCTCACAGAATACCTGGGACTGAATAAAGTTTGAGGTCTGTAATGCATGATAAATCTGAAGACTTTATGGGGCAAATGGTTTTCTGTTGTTAAAAAATTGTAGGTTTTATGTGTGCAATTTATTCTATGTATGAGTATATATGAGAATGCTGTTTATGCACTACTACTTATGCCCTGTTTGCCAGTTGGACAACACTGTAGTGGAAAATAGCACTATATAATTCAAATAATAGAGACATTTGTAAAAATACAATAAAAGAAGATTATTTGGCTTGAATTAATTGTCCCATAGTAATTCAACATCAACACAAAATAGCTACCCTTAATGCTGAATAAAATATGAAACCATTGCTAATACCACCTGGGTCAAGTCATATCCCCTTCGCCACCTAAGTTCAACCACTCAAAAAATTACAAGGACACCACTCCACAAATGGCGTGCAAGCACACATCCAGTTGTCTGCCCCATTAACGTCATCAGGCGGCCACCAACTTAAAGTTCAAGGGCTGCCTGCCCAGCATCATTGGAATGACAATTACTGTGTTTTACCACTATAAAAGCCCAAAAGAACTATGCAAACAGGAACATTTTCCATATCATTATGGAGTGTTGGGGAACACAGTATTGATTCACAAGTTGCCATACAGAGGGGGAAGTGTCTTCTGCACACAACACACATCAGCTTCAGCAAACTATCCTGTGTTAATCAATAGTAATTTATTGATTTGCCTTAAACAGTTCAGAAAAATAAACTGAACATGTTCATTAAACTACTAACCTTTTGTTTAGAAAAAAAAAATATAGTACCAATGAAACATTCATTATGCCTGAGCAACAGAACAGTTACTACTGCATAAAATGTAATAGCAAAATGGTAATTGTAGCAGTATATTATGAGTTTGGAAAAAACAGTTGCCAAACTCATATTTAAGTGGTGTCATGCAAAACCTTATATATATCTATATATATATATCTATATATATACATACTCGCAGTATATATTTAACAGGTCTTAAAATATAAAACTCTTAATTAGACTCTTCATTTGATTTATTTATACTTTATAACCAGTTAATCTTGTTACATGTACATTGAACTACTACATACAGTATACAACACATGGATTTCTTGATACTTTTAATTATGGCATATAATGCAATGAATTTTGTAAATTACCCCAATGATATGCTGAAGAAAGCAACCCTAGAAAATATAAAAAGGCTATTGCTTTTACTTGTATTAACATCACAAAATATACACTTTATTCCAGAGACACAGGTAAACAAAAAGACCTCAGGAAGGACAAGGATACAATACTAAATTGACAAATGGCCAACAAAACATACAGAGAGAGGGACTTCTGAAATACAATGAGCACAGTAAGCCAACAATTGCAAGCTTTCGAGACTATGTCAATCTCTTCTTCAGGCATATGAAACATTTGAAGCAGAACTTGTTCATACATTCATACAGTAACATACAGATATGATTCTGAATTGGGTTTACATTTGTGTAGTGACATGAAAAGAAAATGCAAATGCATGTCTTGTTAGCGTGAAATGTAGGAATGATTGGGTCCCCTTAGTGGTCACATACAACCCACAGCTTGAGATCCTATGCAAAATGGCAAAATAACTTAAAACACTACATACAGACGAAAGGATGAAAGAAGTAATCCCTTCTTTGCAACCCCCAAACGTACAACAGCTGGTGGTAAGGATTGTGTTAAAAGGTCAACATTGAATAGCACTCCCCGTTTCCAAAAAAGTGTGAAACCTGCGTACACCACAAACACAGCGGCCTAGCCCATAAAATGAATGGTGCCTTTACATGAAAGTCATCCAATGTAGTATTTCTCATATCATGTGTTCACTGCCCCAAATTCTGGAATAAACATAGGTGAGATAGGTAGAATGAATTGACACTTTCGCCAATATAGACGCAGTACCACAGAGTTGAAGGGAGATAAGGGAATACAAACTCATTGTGAAATCCCCCTCCTCATTCAGGCCTAAATTATGATAAAGAATTTGTCACATTATCCACACAATCTTATACATAGACACAGTATGCAGCAGTCTACAACACCAAAAGAGACTACTACAAACAACATCAGGTAAGGTTAAACAAAATGGATCCTTACCCCCGTGACCACCAAACTTAAATATCCTCCTCCCAAAACTCCTCCCCTAAATTCCACAATTCCTGCCTTAGCCTAGCCCTGCTCAGCACTGTGTCAGAGCCCACTCTAGTCCATTCTGGCCCCCGTGGCCTTCAATCTTGCTGTGATGTTACTGTATAAATGTACGAACAAGTTCTACTTCAAATGTATCATATGCCTGAAGAAGAGACTGAGATAGTTTTGAAAGCTTGTAATTGTTGATTCACTGTGAATTGCGGGTGAGGACTGTAGGAGGTCAGCAGGCCTGTTTATCAGAGTCTTCTCCAGTCAAAGCATAGCCACCTGATTCTAGGGGGTGGCCAGGTGAGCTGCAGTGTTGGTGAATGTTGGTTCAGGGGCGATTATAAAGGACTATCATGTGTAATCACTCTAGTTGTGACAAATCTCAAGTTAGACTTCACTAATGTGGCAGGGGGAATTGGCTTTGGGGGCTTTTTGCAGGTTTTTGGCGGGTTTTTGGCGGGCTGCACCAGGGGGTGTGGTATTGAGGCATGTGTCGGAAATGGGATATATTTGGGAAAAGGGGATTCCAGTTGCCGACACACCTTCGTCTAAGGGTAAATAGCTTAAATCCACGTAGCATGAATAATCACAAGAAAATGCTTCTTTGATAGGAAAATGGAGGGTTTAATGCTATGATGAAGCATATGAAAGGCTAGCACACTCAGGGTTACATTAGTAATGAAGATGTAACTGCAGCAAGAATGTATAGATTGTAACTAACTGCAATAAGGATGTAAAAATTGTAACACAACTAAGGACATACAGGGAGTTCTTATAGGGAGGATCAAAGGAACATTCCTATTGGTAAGCTAATTACAATATCAAAAAGCAATACTAACACTATCACACAACATACAATTTACAATCCTAATTATGATATCAAAAGAAAATACATCCAATCCTATGGATACAATATCAAAAGACAATGCTAACACTATCACATATTATTTACAAACAGACCGTACAGATGTAATGCATGATTTACAGTTGCCCTTTGATGTGGGCTTCGGGGGGCTACATTTTAATATAAATATGTTATAATGGTGTCTTAAGGATGTTCTTAAGATATTCACTGTGAAATGTGGATTTTAGAGCATGGCATGTGCTGGGGGTCAAATTGACATCGCAGATCATTTTTGGAAGCCGGCCTGTATGCTCAAGAGGTGGGGGAGTCGCATCTGGCATGGCTCTGGAAGTTGGACTGCAATGAGCACTCGGACCGATTCAGAGGTCGGTGTCTGCAAGTACTTGGGCTGCATTGGGCAGAGTCTGTAGAGAATGGGGTTTGCATCTCTCTCAGTTGGGTGTGTCTTTGTCTGAGCCTCCTAGGATTGATTTCATTTCATCCACCTGATTTTCTAGTTGTCCGTGCAAGTTGTAACTTCCTTGGGGTTATGCCTGCTCATTGTTTAGTTTGGTTTATGAAGTGTCATTTTTCAGAGATTAATGTCCCGGCTCCCCTCCTGCAACCAGCGGTTCTCCAGGAGTCCTTCAGGCTAAACCCAGAGAGTTTCCAGGTATGGTTGTGTCATTCTCTGGGTGCAGGTACTTGGGAGCATGTGAAGGGAGTGACAATAATGGTAAAAATTGTATCAAAAGAAAGCTCTATCTACCCAATATATAATAATATGTGGATGGTATGCTAAACATGGAAAAGGAAATTATGACCAAACAGGTATACTGGTTAGAATAGCAGTAAGGACTCATCCCTCTCATCTCCTAATGGCCCTTAGAACAAAGTGACTTGTGTTTTGATTAGACATGTCTTCTGAACATGACATTATGTGAAACTCTGATTTACATGGGGAAAAAAGGACCATATATCCATTACTGACTCAGATAAAAGCATACTTTAAAGGACAGCTATTTTCCTATGGCACCTTTTAGCAACTCAGCTGAAATCAGAGGCAGGTAGCTAAAGACGAACATGTAAATACCATTCTCTGATGTTTATTTTATTATATGATTTAGCAAGAAGGGATCCATGAAAACATCTTTCCTATGTGATTTCAATTGGCATGATTTTTTTTTGAAGGGGAACACAATGGAATGGGAATAATTTGTTTAAGCCTAAAATATCGATATGTCCCAGATGTATTATATGGAGCACAGGTATCTAAAAAAGAATAATCTCTCTGTGGGGGTCCATGGATAGTTGGACACTTCTATCAGTCATTATTGAAGTGTATGCTCCTGAAATTGCTAGAGGTGGCTTCTGTGTAAATATTCTCTAATATCAGCTCTTACATTCCACTTACAGTTTTTCGGTTTGTAAGATTTAGTTTCTTACAATAACGTAAGAAAGGTATTTCACATCACCTTAAATTAATTATATTCAAACTTAATGCAAGTCTGAAACATTAAAAGCAAAACAAGGAATCTTCAGAAAGGGAAAATATACCTCAACACCTCAGGGCACAATCTATATTCGTTCAAATATCTTTGTACCGACACACACAATCAGGGCTGCACATTTAAGTGTTGAAGAATAGCTTCTATAAACAGGTGCACTTATATAATCATAAGGTAGGACCTGAGGTAAGAGCTTGGAAGTATTTATGTGAGAATGCATCTGGTTGTGCCTTTTGCATGCGTACAGTATGTGTGTATACAGTGGTGTAACTACAGGGGTTCCCTGGGACCACTTGTTACTGTCTCCTCTTACCATTTCAAAGTTGTGTGAGCATGGATGCATATGTGTGTCTGTGAGCATGGATGTGTACATGTGTGCAAGCATGTATACGGGTGAACATTAATGTGTACATGTCTGTTCATGGATGTGAGCATGGATGTGTACATGTGTGCAAGCATGTATACGTGTGAACATTAATGTGTACATGTCTGTTCATGGATGTGTACTTGTGTGTATGTATGTGTACTTGTGTGTGTGTGCATGGATGTGCATATGTATGTGTGTGTGCATGGATGTGTAAGTGTGTGCATATATGTGTGATGAGACCAACACACTGTTTCAGGGCTAAGATGGCGCAGGCCAGCTGTTTGGGGCAAAGATGGCACAGATAAGCTATTTGGGGGCACTGACAAGCTGGGGCAAATATGGTACAAACAGACTGCTTGGGGGTTAGGATGGCACTGATAAGCTGCTCTGTGCAATAGTGGCGCTCACAAGCTGTTTAGGGCAAAGGTGGCACTGTGGGACATGTTGCTTGGTGAAGTTGGGAAGCCCCAGGGCAATTTTAGCACCAGGACCCTGTGGTTTCTAGTTATTCCCTGTGTGTATATACACATGTATATGCATTATGCCTTTTTGTGTATATGTATACACGTGTAGAAGTACCTCTGCTACTACATGTAGAGATGTATTTTTATATTGTGTTCTCTCATGAATCATATAAAAATAGGATCAGTCACCAGATGTCCTACTGAGGAACATCATCACAGACATTATTTAATGTAAAATAATACTTCAGAAAAGGAAGCCTCAGGTGAACAAAATCACTGAGGAATGCCAATGTCAGGAGACAGAGGTTAATTCAATGTTTTTAGAGTTTATGTCCCCTTTCTTATTGTATTCTGGGGCTGCAGGTATATGTTGCCCCTTTCTTGCCTCCCTGGCCAAAAAGGCCTACAAGAGGGCTGAATCTTCTTGGCCCTTCCCTGCAAGGATCATATCCACTAAAATTTATGTTGGGGAGCTACCTAGCTCCTCTCCTCATCAAGAAACCATGATTTTAGGGGATAAAATCACATCTCGGCCTTAAGGCCAGAGGACCAAGCTTTCCCTCTCTCGGAGGTACACACTTGATCTTAGTGAAAAGGCAGAGAAGCGATAATGTATGTGGCAACTGCTCTTACCACTATGACAGCAATCTACCAGACTAATGCGTGAGTATTTCAATTATATTATCGTATACAAAGACAGTTTATGTTAAGGTTGGAAGTCTCTGAATTTATCAAATAAAAAAAAATAGTAACATTTTTACTGCATACAACCAGGGAGTCCTTAACGACAAAACATAATGGGTATTTACTCATCTGTTGGAATATCCACACAGCACTCAATGCAAACAAAGCCCCGATAAAACAACACCCATTAATATCTCGGTATACTCCCTCTGTGTAGTGAAACCTGTTAGCCCATTGATTGCAGGCAACATCATTTTTAAGATAATGATTGACTAAACCTAATTCTACAACTATAGCCAGTTCATCTATAACAACCAGCTTATGCAAAATCTGTATCCCCCTTTGTGCACCATAGGGGGGCTTGTATTGATTAAAACACTCAGTGTAAGTTACAAGCAATTCTACACATAAAGTATTACATATTCATGAACATAGGGAACATGTTGAACAATTCTATCAACAAATCCCTTTTATGAAGCTAGAGCGATATATAAATTAAACACAGTATGAGGACAATTTAATGAATCATTGGGTTTGTGGTTCTTTGAAGCATCCTCTGTCTGAATCTTTGTAGAATGAATTTAAGTCATGCAAGTTGTTCGGTTCATCTGATCATGAAGGTGAAAACCTCCACAGGGACCTTCAATCTGCTGGTGTTGAAACATCAAACATTGGCAGTTGGAAGCAGTTGCTATGGAAACCACACTGCTTGCCACTTTGGCTACAATGAATAGGGAATGTGTCCAGCTAAAATAACCTAGGGGATTAAATCACAGATGATATGCAGCATTTTGTATGACTGAACAACATTAACCAATATATAAAGATGTCAATTTAATACAGTTTATATTTTTATATGCTGATTTCACAAATCCTTAACCCCTTGATGACAATTGCCGGTCCTGGCACGGCACGTAAAAGCATGTGCTTTACGACAATTGACGTGCCAGGACCGGCACGTCTTTAAACGGGTGCAGAAAGCGATCTACTTTCGCTTTCTGCACCCAAAAAACGTTGCTGAATGCCTCGACCTCGAGGCATTCAGCAACGCCGCGATCGGAACGAAGGGGCCATCTCTGGCCCCTCCACGGGGCGTCAACAACCGCCATACTTTGTATGGCGGCGGACGCCCGTTTTAAAAGCGTTTAGGAGGCGATCGACGATCGCCTCCTAAACTTAAATGGTGTCGCTGGAATGCCTCGATCAGGAGGCATCCAGCGACACCAAACACTAACCTTTCGATGGGCTGTGACCGCTCCGGAGAGCGGTCACAGCCGCAGCTGCCGGTGATCTTCGCCATCAAGTAAGATGGCCGCCGTTCTTTAACAGGAACAAACAAATTTTCAAAGTTTGCTAGATGGTCCAGACCATCTAGTGAACTTTGGCTCCACTTGCAGGTTGAATACAGGTACTGCATTCACCATGCAAGTCAATGGAGCCCAGCTTTCTAATCACAGTGTGATTAGTAAAAATAAATTAAAAAATAAAATAAAATTGATAATAATTAGAAAAAAAATAGTAAAAAACTAGTAAAATGTAAAAATCATTTCCCACTGATGTCACTATCAGGGGAACCTCCAAGTTGAAAAAAAAATGTTGAAAAAAATAATGTAAAAAAAAAAATAAATATATATATATATATATAAAAAATATATTTTTGTGAGCAGGTCCTAAAATTTGCATATTAGCTTAAAACAATTCTCGCATGGAAAGAGTTAAAATACTGGCATATTAAATGCCCGTGGGGTGTCTACTTTTAAAAAAGGTATGATTTGATGGGGTAAATTGAATTGGCCAGGTTCAACAACGTCCCAATTAACACCGGGGGAAGGATGGCCACACATCTAATTTCCAATTAGAAAAATGCACACCTACCAAATGTGGCCTTTTAGTTCCTCCAAAAAATGACACACCCATGCATGTGGGGTATCACTGCACTCAGAAGATGTTGCTGAACACATTATGGGGTGTCGTGTGACAGCGGCATATACCAGGAGCTGTAAATTCATACATAAAGTAGGTGTGTGTGGGAAAAATACACACACAAATACTACTGCAAACTTTGAAAAAATGCTGGTGGTAAAATGTGTGCATGCAAAGAGTTAAAATACCAGCATTTAAAATACCCTGGGGTGTCTAGTTTTGAAAAATATATGGTTTTGTTGGGCACACTGAAATTGCCCGGCTCAAAGATGTAC
>VKOC01024234.1:0-22923 GCA_009364415.1 Spea multiplicata | reverse complement strand
TAGTAATTCTGCCCCCATGTGCTACTTGCAACATTTTTTAAGCCGACCAATGCAATTTACCCCATCAAACCATCAAACTAATTCTACCACCAATCTTTGTCAAACTTTGTGGTAGTGATTTTTTTCACACACATTTTACTTCAGGTATGAATTTACAGCTCCTGACACAATACCCCAATTTATGTTCCACAACATCTCCTGAGTACAGTTATACCACTCATTCATGGGTTTGCCTGGCTGTCGAACGTTCACATTTCTAAAACGGGTGTCTGCTGCCATTCAATGTATGGCAACATTGACGCCCTGCGGAGGGGCCAAACATGGCCCCTGATGCTGAACTCAGTGTTTATGAATACATCAACATCAAGGCATTACAGCTACACTGTTTGGGTAAAGAAAGTGGTCGTAGATCGCTTTCTACACCCGTTTAAATTCATGAGGTGCCAGGCACATCACGCATATACAGTCATATGACAATTGACGACTGCTTTCTTCACCCAAACGGTGTTGCTGTAATGCCACTATGTTGTCGTTGTGGGGATAAAACAGACATCAATATAAATACAAATGATATCAACAGTTTAGGGATATGCAAGTACAATATATAGAAATTCCTAAAATCTTAAAAATGGTGGGCACGGGATATGACATCAAATCCCAGCTGACATACACTTATACATAGACATTTATGCACAAACACTTATAAACCAAGTAAACTAAGACATATAAAATAAGGAAAAAATATATTTGTACTTGGATAGGGAGGGGGTTGATTATAGATTTAGTTATCAATGACTTGGAAGAAGGTACTGAAGGCAATGTCTCAATTTTTGCAGATTTAAATTATATAAGGTAATAGGTCTAAGAAGGATGTAGTTTCTCAGAAAAATGGATTTAGACAAAACGAGAGAAGGGGCAGTTAATTGGCAGATGCATTTTTAATAAAGATAAATGTAATATTATGCACTAAATGCTAATTATACTCTAAATGTTGTGTGTTGTCACAACCTAGGCGAGGAGGTGCGGAGAAGCCTCGCTGCAGGGGATACGATGGACACAAATGACTGGAAAGGTACAGACAGGGCTGGATAGCACAGGCTGGACTAAAGAGTACCGACAGGACTGGAAAATACAAACATGCCTGGTAAGTACAAGCTAGGCTGGTTTGTACAGGCAAGGTTGGATGATACCAACAGGACTGATTAACACAGACAGGCCCAGCTGACACAGACTGAGATAGTGCTGTGCACCAAGGCAGGGCTAGAACTTAGATGGGAAGAAATTAATGGAAGCTCAGGGTCAAGCCTCCTGGCAGGGAACTTGGCAGTAAATTGACCCACACGAAAAAGGAGCAGTGAGACAGTAACGTTGCGCAGGGACCGCTTGGCACCCCTCTTTCTTCTCCAGTCCCTGCACCCCGTGCACCCTCCCAATTTTTTCCAATTCAATCAATAAATCAAAATATTTTTGTAATTATAAAAAGCATGCAGGGTTACCGTCAGTAACACTATATAAGCTAATGTTGATCCAGGGTGAGTCTAACTGGCTTGGAGTCCAGAATAGTTTTTTTTTAGCTTTGAGATTACATTACTGTCAGTGGGGTTTTTTGCCTTCTCCTGGATTAACTATTATGGGTTTGTAGAATGATTGAACTTGATGGCCTTTATGTTTTTTTTTTCAACCTAATAACTATGTAACTATAACTTCCAAGTCAGTGTTGTTGAAGATTATTTTCCTATAGAAGAATAGTATTGGTACCACTTGGCCCCTACAAGCTGAAGACACCCACAGTCACATCATAGAAGCTACATAAAGCTGATCTAATGGAGCGATTGTGCACGAGGTGTTGGTAAGAGCTGGTCCCCACAATGAAGATACTCTGCATTAAGTCCCTGAGGCTGGCAATAGTATAGTTAACACAGCTCTTTTTTTAACAAAATAATTACCCTGCTGTATATGGGAAGTGCTTCCCACCATGTGGAAATTTATCAATAATGAATATCTCATCTACAATATCTTTGACCCTTCTGCCAATTTAATTAAATAATTCTGCAACAAACACGCATCATAAGCTGAATTGAACACATAAAAATAACTACACGTTATGAAGCCAAATTAAATCATCAAATTAATAACAATGCTTCACTTTTTATTGGCACTAACAAATTGAAATATAGATTAAATCAGCAATAACTCCATACTCCTAAATTATAGAGAATACACTTTTACTGAAAAATAGTAATAAGACTTTTTGTTTTAAGGAAATATGCTAGGTATTGGTATTACATTTGTTATTAATGTCCATTGCAAGCTATGATGTAATAAACATATACTTTGCTGAGGACTTCTTGGGGCTGGCTACCTATAGCTGCTATTAGGGACCATGGATAGCCATTGATAGAGGTGGGGATAGCCTTAGTAAGCCATTTAAGGGGCCAAAAACGGAAAGTAGAGTAGGCAACAAGTTATGTAACCAAACACTGCACCCCTTCGGAACATTAAAAACACTAACCTTGATATTTTTTAAAAAAAAAAGCTCAATATCCACAACGCTACAGGAAATGTAGTTAGTTAGGGCACTTTAGACGTATTGGCATGTAATTACTAAAAATGTAATGCATTTTTGTGTGCTATAGCTTTAACTAATATGATGCCTATATTCTGTATTAATACTTCCAAATAAAATATTTAAGTCGTAGGTTAATATGTAAAACCAAAACACTACTAAACCTGTAACATTTTAACTAACTGACTTTGCTATGTATTAACGGCGAATAAAGCCAGTGAGTTGTAATAAAGGAAAATTTGACCTTACACACTTTTAAGGTAATGGGGGAAGACTTCTTCTGTTCACTAAAGGTCAAGTGAATTCTAGCTGCCATCTTTTTAAAGATGTTCTTGATCGAGTACCACTTCAGGTGTCCAGTGCATAAGAAATGCCTTTCTTTGCAAAGAAAAACTTATATACAGTATGCTCTCTGATCTATGGATACGTTTCTATAGCATTTGTTTGTAGGATTGTGTCTTTTGGACTGTAAATGTTAAAACATATATTTAAAATGTTTGGCATTTAAAACACCGGGCATAACAGCAGCTATACTTAAATAATTTATATTACCTAAACTTTACTATTTATTATGAAGGAACATCTGTACTTTCATGGAAAAATATTGTCTTTCATAGCCTTTTGAGCCATTTGAACCAAAATCATAAAAAAAACATTTTTTAAGTAAAACAGTGACTGCTATTTCAAAGATCTTTTGATACCTTAATTGGATCAGTGGTTTTGAAGCTGAATTTTCGAGGATGACCTCAGCGCACTCTCA
Source organism: Spea multiplicata (assembly GCA_009364415.1). Lineage (NCBI taxonomy): Eukaryota > Metazoa > Chordata > Amphibia > Anura > Pelobatidae > Spea > Spea multiplicata. Next base: position 19,597 of record VKOC01024234.1, on the reverse strand, counting down.
GGATGTTTGATCCATGCTGATGATCTAAACTCTCTTCTCACCACATATATACGCACACTGTAAGTTTCCAAACACTCCCAACACACTGTGCAAAGCTCTGTACAAAGACTGTACTTATTTGTTTGCCTTTATATATTGTTAACACCATTTTTTAAAATACTTTACTCTTTACTGAACAAAAGTTATCTGTAATATTTTCAAAGCATTATTCTGCTATCAGGCAATATCATATAAGAAATTAAATAAATAATCTTAATTTGCCAACACTTAGCACAGGGTATCATCATACCTGGGAACTCTCTGGGTTCAGCTCTGAGTCTTCCCTTAACAACAATTGACATGCCTAGCAGGTCATGTGGTTAAACCAGCTTAGAAAGTGACGAAGCATTACTTTCTTTCCCTAAGCCGTGTTGCTGTAATGCCTTGATATCAAATCACCAGAATGAGGAATCTGCACACACACCACAGGAACTCAGGTGCTTAGCTGTGCCAGGAAGGGCCAGCTCCCCAGTAAATCAAAATAGAAAAAGGCTCCAGGCACTCAAGGGTTCCAGCTCAGGCAGGTTTATTGAAGGAGAAGGACAACAACGTTTCGACCTCACAATGAGGTCTTTATCAAGGTCTGATATCAAGGCATTCAGCAACACCGACAACTCCTGCAGAGGTCCCATCTGAGTACCCCACTAGAGTGACAATGTACACAATATATAAAATGGCGGTGGTCACTGCTTTAAAAGGGTTTAGGAGACATTCATTGAAAGGGTGTTGCTGAAATGCCTCAATGTCAAGGCATTCAGAGACACCAAAAACCCACCCTAGGACGCACTGTGACTGTGCCAGAGAGCAACCACAACAAGAAACATGTTACCTCTAGCAAGATAACGACACCGAATAAGAAATAAATGAGGGTTTATTTTTTAGCTTGGAAATAGTTAAAATACTTGCATTTGAAATACCCATGAGTTGTCTAGTTTTTCCAAAATGTTTGATTTGATGGGATCAGTTGAATTGGCTGTGTTCAAATATGTTCCAAATAGGACATTTGCACAGACCGACAGGATGTTGAAATTCTAAACAATTCGCATACCTCCCAAATGTGGCCTTTTAGCCCACAAACAACCCAACAAACCTATGCACGTGTGGTATCTTTACTGTACTCTGGAGGTGTTGCTGAACACATATCTGGGCGTTGTTTGGCAATGACATATCCCAGGAGCTGCAAATTCATACTTTTGGGCCCCCCCCCAAAACAAACTACCACAAAGTTTGACAAAGACTGGTAGTAGAATTACTGCATAAAAAAATTAAAGCTAAACAGCAACACCACAAAAATGTTACGAAGGTTACAAAAAAGAAAAAACATCTCTGTCCTTAAGATAAGTCCGTTACGTTTCACTGTAGAAGTGAAGAGAGCAGTTGAAGCAACATAGTTCAGGTAAGTTGGTAACATAGGTGAAGCTTCTTGGTCAGGTAAGTTGATGTTTGTTTGTTTGTTTTTTTGAGGAATGCATATTAAGGTACTCAGAATACATTAATATGCATTAATGGACATTATACCACTCCTTTAATCACCCTATATTGAGGATTTTAACTGTAATTTTGACTCTGTATTGTTGATTTTTTTTAGTATGGTGTTCCTATAAAATACTTAATGACTTAACTGACTAACACACATACTAAAAGAAAATACTGAGGTGGTAATTTAAAGGTGACAAAGATGTTATTTCCGGACAGCTGTAAAAGTCCTATTTCTGCTCAATATATCTCCAATTGCTGAGGTTCTTAAGGAGTAGCTTTTTAATACTTGCTTTTTTATATTTCAGAGCAGTGAGTACAGAAATGAATCTGTATAATGAACTCAGTAGCACATTTATTGATACGAATGTTCCTACTTTCCTTTTGCTGAATTTTGTCATGACATCTCAGACAATGTTAAAGTTCACAGTGGTTACTTTAAAGTGGAATGTAAAAAAAAAAAAAATGTTAGTTTTTAGACTTGAACTTGTGAAGTAAGAGGAAATTGAGTTTTTAACTTTAGGCACTACTTTATAATGGTACTAATGCAATAATATGCAATTTTAAGGAATGTGTGCTGTAATGATGTGCATGAACGGGCACAGTATGTTCTGTGCTCTAATTTAGTTTAAATACACCATTTTCCTCTTCACTTTTTTTATCCAATGTTAAAGAAAATGAATGAAGAATAGTTAACACACATACAAGTGTAAGCAAACCTTATATATTCAATTAATTTTTAATGTTATGTATTATGTCATAATTGTTGAGGTTTCATTAACCTCTTCAGTCCCCTATGGACGTACTGGTACGTCCTGCCCTTCTTGCAGCGGCAGGGACAAATCCCCGTCGCTGCACGGGAGATCAGGCTGTCCCCCCTGACAGCAGAAGCCAGCATCGCCGGCTTTCTGCTGTCCGATCTAATGTAACAGCTGGAAAACTGTCACATTGTGAAACACCTATATTCGGGCAAATACGCTATATTTCTCCTCCATGTACCATGGATCTCAGCTCCACGCTGTCTGTCTCCTGACAGCCAGCGTGTGACTCACAGGAGTGGGTGTGTCCGTTCTGAGAACTGACAGGGGGCGTTCCTGCTTGAGCGGTCCTGAGTCCCGATCAGGGGCATAGCTTGGTGTGGTGCCAGATTTAAAAGTCCTGCTTGCTCTCTGTGTACCGTATCCTGGCTTGTGTAACTACCTCCTCTATGTACCGACCCAGCTTGCTTTCAATGCTCCATTTAGCAGATCCAGCCCTACCTCTACTATCTTCGCTACTGCCATTATTTCCTTAGAGACTGCCTATATATATATATATATATATATATGTTGTTGTGTTATCTTGCCTGCTCGCTGCCAAGAGTCTCTCCTTCCCCGGGTGTCCCTTTGGAGCCCTCCCCATTCGGTATCTCTCAGGGTTGCGGCTGAACGGGTTTTTGGGTACAGGTGTGTGACAATAATGACAGGAATACAAATCACAGCCAAAAACATAATTTTCCAATATCCACAACCATGTAAAGGTTTGGGGTCCCTTGTTGGTTTTCATGTATAACCCGGGCCGGCCCTACAATGGGGCCGACTGGGGCAATTGCCCCAGGCGGCACTTTAGAAGGGGCGGCACTTTGCCACCCCAAGCGGTTTTTTTTTTGAAGCGGAAGAGAGAGAGAGGGGCGCCGAGTGGTTTTCGCTTACCGCTCGGCGCCCCTCTCTCTCTCTCCTCTGCGGCGCAGTCTCCCGTTTGGTCCGTGCCGGCTTGTAATGCTGAGCGCCGCAGTGTGTGTCAATTTCCGGCGCTTCAGCATTTCAAGCCGGCACCGTGCAGAGCGGGAGACTCGCCGCAGGACTCTTTAAAGGTAAGTACCGGGGGGGGCGTCGGCAAAGGGAGCGGCATTTTAAACTTCGCCCCAGGCGGCGTTAAGTCTTGATAGCTATATACAGTGAAATTATCCAACCACTTCAATGGAGTAGGGCTACATGCCCATATGACATCCGTGTTATTCTGTTATTTGTAGTTATTCTGTCTTTCACTGAGCATGCCTTTGTCAGTGGGCAAAATCAGCAGGGGAAAATCAGCAGGGGATCAAATATTTTTTTCCTTCACTGCATATATATATATATATATATATCCATATTTTGAACCCCAAAGTGCCTAAAAGACATGCCCTACTCATGCATATGTTTTTTTTCTGAGTGCAATCACAAGTTGTTTCAGTAATTTCATGTACCCAGGGAAGAAAATGTACTCAAATACTGTGTTTGGATTGAATGGGTTTGGTAAAAATGAAAGAAAAATCACATTTTACTGTAATGTTTACAACAGACTGGCACTAAAATGGCTAAATGAAAAGTGTTAAAATGCCCCTATTAAAATATTTTCAAAAATATGTACTTTCGTTCAGTAGTTTTTCTTTTTCTGGATGCAACTCTCAGCATACCACATTTTAAAAAAATCTTGTTTAGAAATAAATATGTATCATTCATATTTAACCCTCTAAGTACCAAAATAAATGAAAATACCAGACATATGAACAAATACCTAAATACACTTTTGGATGTTTTTTCCATTGGCACTGGTTATATATAGTTTTTATAGGTCGAACTCTGAAAAAGTTCATTTTTTCCTAATATTCCAGCTTCAGTCCTGAAGGGGTTGATGTTAAGTCAATGTCCACTGGACAATAATGCCCACTGGATACAACAGGTCTGCTTACAGACAGTTCAGGAATGATTCCCTTCATGTTGTGTTTTCAATAAATTCAACATAGACACAGTGACATTTTAGTTGCTTTGTAATGCAGTGATTTGAAATTTAGCACATAGTTTTAAAGTTATAGATCTTAGATCATAAAGGCCACACACAAGACCCAGCACATGAGGAAATAGGACTTTAATCAAAATAGTCTCCCCTATTTTGTATATACGGTATTTTTTGTACTGTACATATTTGCAATTTCTGACCAAACCTTAGGGTTGAGCAGCCCCTCTTGTCAGAGAGTCTCTTTTGGGTTAAATGCAATGCAGTCCCACTGAGAGGTACACTGACCTAGTGGCAGGCTAAGCAACATATGACCATATCATGTGATGGCATTTCCTATGCCTGAAATGTTTTCACTGGGTATGCACTGAATTCTGGCTTTGTTTGGTGTAAACAGGCTTTGTAAACAGATTTAGAAACCCCTAGACAGCCTCTTGAAGACAACTTTATGAAGAAACATCATGTGGAGCCCCTGTCTTTAAATAGAGTGATGACTGGATATGCCATTTATGTAGCATTTTTAAAAATTAGGTTATTGCTGTTCTTCCTACTGCTCTAGCATTTGTTCACTGGTGTAAAAATAATGTATTAACCCCTTAATGACCAATGATAGGCCAGGCATGTCACAGAAAAACGGCCAGTTAACCTCCAATGATGTGCCTGGCACATCATGGCATTAAATGAACTTTAACATCGATCAAAGGTTGCATTCTTTGCTGATATGGTGCTGTTGTGTTGCTCCAGATCCTCCTGAGAGCTTTGGGTTCTAATGTACTGCATTCAAAAAATGCAAAAATGTATGGTTTAATGGGGTAAACTGAATGTCCAAAAAAGACATGGGCACAGACTAAAAAGAAAAAAGTGCACCTCCCAAATGTGCACTTTGAGACTTCAAATAACCAGGCAAACCTATGTATGGGTGGTATCACTGTACTGAGATATTGTTGAACATATATTGAGGTGTTGTTCGGCTGTGACGTATACCAGGTGCTTCATACCTGAAGCACATAAAATGACTACCACAAACTTTGACAAAGGCTGGTGGTAGAATTAGTGCGTGTAAACTGTTAAAATACCATTTGAAATACACTGGGATGTCTAGTTTTCAAGAATATAGTTTGAGCAAATTAAATTGGCTTCAAGGATGTCCCAAATATGACCTGAAGGCAGGATGACCAGATGTCAAAGTTTGAAGTCGACAAATGTGGCCTTTTGCCTCCCAAATAACATGACAAATCCATACATGTGTGGTATCACTGTACTCAGGAGATGTTGCTGAACAGATGATGGGGTGTTGTTTCAAAGTGACATATACTAGGAGCTATACTTTTATACCTAAAGTACAGATTGTATAAAAAAAATAACTACTATCACAAAGTTTCACAAAGGCTGGTAGAATAAGCGCATTGAAAGTGTAATAATATCAGCATTTAAAATACTCTGGGGTGTCTGGTTTTTAAAAATATATAGTTTGATATCGGTAAATTGAACTGACTGGCTTCAAAGATGTCCGAAAGACATGGGGACAGGATTACCAGATTTCAATACTACTTGTATTTATTGCCCTATAACTTGCAAATAAAAGCAAAAAAAACCCATTAAAACATTGAGTATTTCTAAACTCAGGACAAGTATTAGAATCTAGTTTCCATGTTTCTTCACTAGCTTTTGTAGATGAATAAAATATTTTTTCATGTTTTCACCATATTTTATTATTTCTTTTATACTAAATTAAATGATATAGTCTAAAAAATGGTATCTTAATATAGCATTTCTTATTCTGAAAAAAACAACATATAACTTGTGTGGGTACGCTAAATGAGAGAGAAGAAAATTACAGCTAAACCCAAGCACCGCAAAAATGTTGAAAAGAACGGGAAAAAAAAAACAGCCCAGCCCTTAATGGGTTCAAATGATTTAAATACATCTCATATATACAGATGATTAGATACATGTTTTCATTACTATGTGCAATTTTTTTTAATGGTTTAAGAAAATATGTTTTCAATAGCTATTCTTTTGTGTATTCGTAAATACATTTCTAAAAAATATTTTAAACTTCAATAAGTCATAGCTTGCAAATAATTCAATTTGTCTGTTAGAATAATAGAAATCCTTTTGTTTCGAAGAGTCAATTAGTTAAGTACCTAAGCTAATATGAATTGTTTTTATAAATATTATAACACATTAGCTTGATATTTTGTATTTGCAAGATGGAAATTTAATTAGTAAAGCATAAAGTGATTATGTAAATGTGAATGGAGAGCTTGACACATAATGGGATTCAAATTTATTTAGGGCATTATACAGCTTATTCAGCAATGTTTAAATTATCCCTTGTATGCTGTCTATAATTCAAACTGGACACTCAAAATGTGTGCAATGTTAGTACTTATGATAACAGACTGAATTCTTATATCAGGATGCTGTTGTTTTTTTCTAACAGTATTTGAGTATTAGTATGAACTGCGTTTTGCAGACATCACATAAAAATGTTGAAATTCTGGTATTGGACATACTCACTGGCCACTTTATTAGGTACAGCTGTTCAATTGCTTGTTAACACAAATAGCTAATCAGCCAATCACATGGCAGCAACCCAATCCATTCAGGCTTGTAGACGTGGTGAAGACAACTTGTTGAAGTTCAAACCAAGCATCAGAATGGAGAAGAAGGGGATTTAAGTGACTTTGTACATGGCATGGTTGTTGGTGCCCAACAGGCTGGTCTGAGTATTTTAGAAACTGCTGTTCTATTGTTATTTTCACGCACAACCATCTCCAGAGAAAAAATCCAGTTAGCAGCAGTGTGGCCGAAAATGCCTTGTCGATGTCAGAGGAGAATGGGCGGACTGGTTCGAGATGACAGAAAGGCAACAGTAACAAAAAAAACCCCACTTATTACAACAAAGGTATGCACAACACATCGAACCTTGAAGCAGATAGGCTACAGCAGAAGACCACACCGGTTGCAACTCCTGTCAGCTAAGAACAGAAAACTGAGGCTACAATTTGCACAGACTCACCAAAATTGCACAATTGAAGACTAGAAGGAGAAGCCTGGGCTGATGAGTTTCAATTACAGCTGCGACATTCAAATGGCAGGGTCAGACTTTGGCATAAACAACATGAAAGCATATATCCATCATGCCTTGTATCAATGGTTCAGGCTGGTGGTGGTGGTGTAATGGTGTGGGGGACTTTTTCTTGGCACATTTTGGGCCCCTTAGTACCAATTGAGCATCATTTAAACGAGACAGCCTACCTGAGTATTGTTGCTGACCATGTCCATCCCTTTATGACCACCATCTTTTGATTGCACACTCCAGCAAGAAAATGCACCATGTCACAAAGCTCACATCATCTCAGACTGGTTTCTTGAACATGACAATGAGTTCACTGTACTCCAGTGGCCTCCACAGCCACCATAGAGCACCTTTCGGATGGGATGGATGTGCAGCCGACAAAGCTACAGCAACTGTGTGATGCCATCAAGTCTATACGGACCAAAATCTTTGAAGAATGTTTCCATCAAGTTCAGCCTGGTGGTGTAATGGTGTGGGGGACATTTTCTTGGCACACTTTGGGCCCCTTAGTACCCATTGAGCATCGTTTAAACCCGACTGCCTACCTGAGAATTGTTGCTTACTATGTCTATCCTTTTATGACCACAGTGTACCCATCTTCTTACAGCTACTTCCAGCTGGGTAATGCACCATGTCACAAAGCTCACATGAGCTCAAATTGGTTTCTTGAACATGACAATGACCAAAATCTTTGAGGAATGTTTCCATTAAGTTCAGCCTTTCCAATCTCTGTTAATGTCTTGCTGTTGATCCAAAAGAAGGCAAAGAAATCCAGTTTTTGGAAAGAGTCACAACTGGGAAAAGGGAAAAAATCTTTCTTGACCCCAGATCACTCCTTGGATCAAGAAGCTGTTTCCCCATAATTTAAAAATGATATCCCTGAATATTATGTTTTTGCAAGTATCCATCCTGTTGTTCTTCAAACATCTGTACAGACTCTAAGACTACCTCTGCAGGAAGATAATTCCACATCCTTATTGTCCTTACTGTAAAAAAAACCCCTTCCTTTGCCTCAGACTAAATCTCTTTTCTTCAAGTCTAAATGCGTGACCTATGCATAGTCCTATTTATGAATAGATTTCCACACAATGGTTTGAATTTTCCTTGAATACATTTATAAAATGCTATCATATACTCTCTGAGGTGCCGTTTTTTTTAAACTAAACAGATTTAAATGAATTAACCTTTATTCGTAACTAAAGTGTTCCATTTCTTGTATTAATTTTGAAGCCCGCCTCTGCACGCTTTCCAGTACTATAATATCCTTCTTTTGAAAAGGTGCTCAAACTTACACTGGAGATTTGATCATGGATGAGCAGCCGGCAAATCTGCAGCAACTGTGTGATGCCATCGTGTCCATATGGACGAAAATCTCTGAGGAATGTTTCCAGCACCTTGTAGAAAGTCGGCCACGCAGAATGAAGGCAGTTCTGAAGGCAAAAGGGGGTCCAACCTGGTACTAGCAAGGTGTATGTAATAAAGTGACCAGTCAGTGTATATATATATATTGTTTATGGAAATCCCCCTTATTATAGGGAAATGTAACCCACAGAAAATCTGCCTTATACCATGGGGAATGGTATCCTAACTTTCTTTTCTTAGGATCTGTATAATTATTCATCCAATTTACCTCTGTCCTATTTTTAAGTTGTTGGTGGGTTCAGGCAGCCTTTTTTGAGGCTGGGAGTGGAAGAAGGGAGATAACTCCACAATAAGGGCATTTAGGGGTTAATTTACTTATTACATTAATAGTTTTCTTAAGTGGATGTGCAGCTTCTTAAAGAGTTAGAATTGTATTACCGTTTTATGTGTACAAGTGTGTTTTATACTCTTCACTTAGGAAATTGTAGCAGATTTATTAAGAGCTAATAGTAAATTATCAATTATTATAACTGGGAATATTTCCCAATTGGACAAGCATTCGTCTTTTTTATGAGCAAAAAGAAGGATTTTTAGTGGTAAACAGACTATCTTGTAAACTCTAGGATTTGGAAGTTTTCCCAGCAACACTGTGAAAACTATAATAACAATCATCTTTAAAAAATGTCTGCCAAAAAACTGTCTGAAAATGGAGATTATGAAAGTGTTCTTAGGACAACTGAAACTATGCCAAATATATTGACTTAATGGGGCCTACTTATGAAAGATATCATTTTGCAAATATTTGGTGCAGAGGGCTTAGGCTTGGCATAATATTGTCTGTTCGTTCAATACATGCTACAGTAGTATAACGGGTAAGTGAATGGAAATCATTTTTATTTTAAAATCAAACAAGGTTAGTTTGCAAGGTCACTGCTGTAATAACTGAAGATGACTAAAGCACAAAAGCACAATACCTCAACCCCTTAGTAAATTGGAATACCAGGGAGCGGAGCTTGACCAGTAGAATATCGTTCAAACTTCGGTGTGTCACAAATTGTATTGTTGATGGACAATGATGAACCACTAATGTGAAAAGTTTTGGGGTTCTATCTCCTTATACCAGGCATTACATTATATTAACCTTCATTTGGCCCCTCTAAAACGGTGAAATCTACTGCCCCAGAGTCTAATTTACAAGTAATCTGAAATTATATATTGTAACCTCTCTTATTTATTTGTTTATTCAAAAAAATATCTTGTTTTATCTTAAAGCTGACATAATTCACTAAAAAAAATGTGAACAGAACATTCCATGTATTCTGAGAAGACACATTTAAGCATATATTTAATGTACATTAGATCAGTATAGCTGGCAATAGATGAGGGGATGTGTAAAGATGTAGGTGAAATGCAGGAGTACACATGATTTGCATAAACCACTTGAAGCATCCTCCAGTTTGATCCAAATTATTTTAAGTTTAAAGGCATATCCTGATATGACAACCACTTGGGTGATGATGTCATTCCAGGGATTTAATCCACGCATGGCTGCATGATATGTTTTTGTGGCTATAGCAGCAGACATCCAATGAGATCCAAGTCAGGTTTCGTTTTTATGAGGTAAGTTTGTAGGCTGAATGAATTTGGATGGGCAAATTTAGACAAACTAAGTTAAAAACCAGCTACACGACCAAAAAGCACAGTAATGGAACTAACACCAACAAAAAAAGGCAATAGAACTAACACCAACTTATGGGTACAAGCTTTGGTCACACTTTTATTAACACAGTGTTTCATCATAAAAGCTGGTAAAACAACTAAACTAAGACTGTAGTTCTGTTGTATATGTGTGTTGTTTGGTTCTGTTTACATACAAGATAAAAATAGGTTTTTCTACTTGAAAAGTTTTAAATCAAATTATATCTGAGCAGCTCAACTGAAATATATATATCATATTTAGAATCAGAATTCATAATAATATCATGTTTTTGTGAAATCCTTTGATATTTTGGTCAAAATGAAGATTAAATTAAGAGTCACTTGACCTGGAGCATTACTTCAACATGAGGAACAATATTTTCAAGAACCTCTTGTTTAATTAAGCCTTTCCATTACCCGACTGTTGTCTCCACTACAAAATCGAATACAACATCTCTGGCAGGTGTTTTTTCTTCATTTCCATATCAACATAATTGCTAGAAAATGAAATGGTATAATGAGTTATAATGTTGGATTTTTACATGCAGGACATGATAAATGACCCCTAAAGGCCTACTCGCTCTGCTGCATTTAAGACTTTTGTAACTAAGCAGAACATTAGACACATTATTGGTAGTACTGTTGAATGCTCAAACCCTTCCCAGAAATAATTGTTTGATCGTGTAAAATTGTGCCTCATTCAGAATTTTCACTGGGAACACTTAATTGCCTTTTGAACCAAAAGCATACACTTGCCAAATAAATTGGAAATGCTTGAAAGATTCTGTGTTGTTTTTGTGTTGAACATTCCGATGAAATAATAAAATGATAGACTTGCTAAATTTGTATTTGCTATACATGCTGAAGATATTAAGATAAAGTTTTGCCTAATTAAAACAGCACCCACTATAGGGGGTGTATTAATGTTAATAAAGTAAAATACTGTATCTGCTCTGAAAAATACAATTTGTCTTGCATTCGAGGTTGTCTTATAATCAGACCTCAAATAGAGGTCTGACTATAAGACTAAGATCCAGATCCCCCACAGCGCTGCAGGGGACCTGGATCCTCTTCTCTGATAACCTCCGCTGCTGCAGGTGCTTCCTCTGGTGGCTTCTATGAGGGAGTGATGGTGCTCTATCATAGAAGCCCCAGTGGAAGTGCCGACAGCAGCAGCGGAGGACGTCCACTAGACACCAGGGAGTCTGACGTACGGGGGATGAGTCTGGGAAAGCATTGGTAAGTTGTGGGGGAGCCAGGGTGGCATATAGGGGGTTAGAAGGCATATCAGGGAAGCAGAGCGGCATATAGGCCCTTTAAGTAGGGTGGTTGTTGTAGGTCTCTTCCTTTTTGTAAAAGTAGTAGACAAATCAAAAAAGGTTAAAAAAGGCTGCACTAAAAATAACTAAAATATCATAACCAATCATTTTAAATAAGCTGCTATAGTGAGACACTTTTCAAAAGTACATATAAAAACTCCCCCACAAATAAATATACAGTAGTGTAAATGTCAAGCAATAGAGAAGAAAGAGTTCCTCTAACTTAGCGCTTTATATGATATAGAATCCACAAGATAAAATAAATTAAAAATACTTAAATTTCAGCGTGTACGGGTAGTTCAGCGGTCTCAATTGATGTCTCTCAAATGCAAATACCACGTGGAATATAGAAAGCAAAGAGAGACATCATAGTGCAAAAAAACATCATTGCATCAACTAAAATTGTGAAACCCATATGCAGCCTGCTCACCATATTCAGAGCCAAAAATTTAGGCTCATAAAGCATACGTTGGACACTCTTAAGGCCGTGTCCCAAGCCCCTTTTTGGAGAATAATCACTCAAGATAGCGTATATAATTAAGTTTTAAAACACTTTCGATATCATCAATATTGCCTTTTTATACTAAAATCCGGTCTAAGCTTTTAAAATTCTCAATGGTCCACAGCTGTTGCGTTTTTTTCCATATGTGGGCATACTGTCCCGTGTATTGCGCAATGTTGTTAGAGTTTATCTGGAAATAATAGTTAAAAAGCATCACATTTATTTAAAAAGTATATTAAATAGAAATTAAAGCAAAAGTATAAAAGTGAAGTAAATTACCAAAGAAAATAATAAATCTTAAAGACCTTATCATAATAGGCTATAGGGCAGTTTAAAAGTAATATAAGGTCAAAAATTAAGACTATACATTAAATAAAATATTAGACCAGGAAAAATTGTATATAAAATACTTTATCAAATAACATGGCACAACTCATAAAAGCTGGTAAAACCGGCGATGGTGTACTGCGTCTTCCCTTGAAGAACGCAGTTTTTTTAAAAAATATTTAAATTCCGTGCTCGTGATTCGCTGCAAATCGATCATGTGCACAGATATGGAAAAGGCTGAACTTGATGGAAACATTCCTCAAAGATTTTGGTCCATATGGACTTGATGGCATCACACAGTTGCTGTAGCTTTGTCGGCTGCACAACCATGATGCAAATCTCCCATTCCCATCTGAAAGGTGCTCTATGGTGGCTGTGGAGGCCACTGGAGTACAGTGAACTCATTGTCATGTTCAAGAAACCAGTTTGAGATGACATGAGCTTTGTGACATGGTGCATTTTCTTGCTGGAGTGTGCAATCAAAAGATGGTGGTCATAAAGGGATGGACATGGTCAGCAACAATACTCAGGTAGGCTGTCTCGTTTAAACGATGCTCAATTGGTACTAAGGGGCCCAAAATGTGCCAAGAAAATGTCCCCCACACCATTACACCACCACCACCAGCCTGAACCATTGATACAAGGCATGATGGATATATGCTTTCATGTTGTTTATGCCAAAGTCTGACCTTGCCATTTGAATGTCACAGCTGTAATCGAGACTCATCAGTCTTTTGGTCCGTATGGACTTGATGGCATCACACAGTTGCTGTAGATTTGTCGGCTGCGCATCCATGATGCAAATCTCCCATTCCCATCCCAAAGGTACTCTATGGTGGCTGTGGAGGCCACTGGAGTACAGTGAACTCATTGTCATGTTCAAGAAACCAGTTTGAGATGATGTGAGCTTTGTGACATGGTGCATTTTCTTGCTGGATGGTGGTCATAAAGGGATGGACATGGTCAGCAACAATACTCAAGTAGGCTGTCTCGTTTAAACAATGCTCAATTGGTACTAAGGGGCCCAAAATGTGCCAAGAAAATGTCCCCCACACCATTACACCACCACCAGCCTGCACCATTGATACAAGGCAGGATGGATCCATGCTTTAATGTTGCTTATACCAAAGTCTGACCTTGCCATCTGAATGTCGCAGCTGGAATCGATGCATGCTCACTGACATGTGAAGTGAGTAACGCTGATAATCTTGTTATCATGGCACCTGTCAATGGGTGGGACATATTAGGCAGCAAGTAAACATTTTGTTCTCAAAGTGTTAGAAGCAGGAAAAAAGGATCTGAGTGACTTTGACAAGGGCTACATTGTGATTGCTAGGTGACTGGGTCAGAGCATCTCCAAAACTGCAGCTCTTGGGGTGTTCCTGGGAAGCAGTGATCAGTATCTATCAAAAGTGGTTCATGAAAGGAAAATGGGCAAACCAGCTACAAGGTCATGGGTGCCCAAGGCTCATTAATGCCCGTGGAGGGCGAATGCTAGCCTGCGTGGTCAAATGCAAGAGACGAGCTACTTTAGCTCAAATTGCTGATTAAGGGTACTCCTTTCGACCCTAAATCATTCCCAAATATTGTAGTCATCCCCAAACTCAGTAAAAGACTTGTATAGTAGTTTCCGCCCAATTTCTTTAATTACTGTAGATGTGAAACTCTTTGCAAAAGTCCTTGCGAATCGCCTCCGGCCTTATATCCCCTATTTGGGTCATCTGATCAGGTTGGGTTTGTCCTTGGAAGAGAGGCGGGGGACAATATTATTAAAGTAATCAACATAATTGCCCATGCTCAACAAATTAAGTCTCCAATTGTAGTAGCCTCTATGGATGCCGAGAGGGCATTCGACTGTGTTGCTTAGCCCTTTTTATTTAAAGTTTTGGAAGGAACTGGCTTGGGTACTAAATTCTTGTTATGCATTCAGGCTTTATACACGTCCCACGATTGCTTATGTGACTGTTAATGGGATCAAGTCTGATCAGGTGCCCCTCTCTAATGGTACACAACAGGGATGCCCCCTATCTCCCCTTTTATTTCTACTTGTGGTTGAATCCTTTGCAAACGCAGTTCGAAAGAATCCGGATATTAAAGCTCTCACGCCTTATCAATGTTCGCAGATGACAGGCTGGTGACTCTCGCTGACCTACTTCGGTCTCTCTCCCAGATGATGTCGCAACTTGATCTTAAATTAAAACACTTTTTTTGTTTTAACTTTCTTTAACATCCTCCGTGTTAAATAAAGTAAAAAAAAACCCAGATGTTTTAATTTAAGTCACGGGCAGGTGCCCCTATAGGGGTAGGCACAGACAGGCCCTATAGGGGTATGCTGACAAAGCATGGTACTGTGCAGCATGTGCACAGTACCACAGTACACACCCAACGAGGTCCCACATATCATAACATGTATAATGTGACCCCGTAGTAATGGCAGCTTGTACAGGGAGTGGAATCTGCAGTGAAGAGAGTACTCCACGAGCAAGGTAAGAAGAAGGGAAGTAGAGCAAGTGAGTTGGACTATGGATGGGCGAGGAAGAGGCAGAAAGAAGAGAGGGGAGGTGAGGGTATAAGTGTAGGGTGCTGGAGTGTCAGGGATGGGTCTAAAGTTAGTGGGGATTGAGTGTGTATGTATGCTTGTGTAAGTGTATGGTATTAAATTGATTGTATATTTTTATGCCACTAAACCTAGAATCACCCCTATGTCACAATGCTCAAATGCTTTTTCCTGTTTTCTGTCTCTCTGTTTATATTGTCACAGCGGCAGTGTTGTTCCCCCCCCCTGGCCAGCGCTTATGAGTTCGTTATCTGGAATTTGCCCTACGGGGTTGGGGAGGCGTGTCCTGAAGACAGCTGATGGCATCGGATGGACTAGGACTTTTGGTGCAAGTGGTACAATAACCGCCTATCGGGCCCAAAAAGTTTGGTAGCTGGCGGGTCGTTTAAGTATGTAATTAATGTCATTTATTGGTTTATGTTCTGCTGGTCAATAAAGGGGGGGATATAATAAAGCTGTGACCTATGCCCTACCCACAACAATTGTGTCTTGTTTCTTATTTCGGGTATTGGGTGGGTATTTTCTTCGGGCTATAGGCCTAAGCAGTCATGCAAATTATGTTTGCATGATGATACATATGTTTTTTGAGTACGTAGAAGGCACTAATTCATAAAACTGCATGTGTAGTCCCATCAGAAACATGGATAATTAGCACTAACAAGATGTGTCATTCAAGGCCCTAATGTCAGTTACCATATTTCCCTGTGGATAATGATATTAGCAAATCTATGTCACTACTGACTACTAGCTTCAAGTAAATGGTCAAGAGTCTTTAAACAACTTGAAAGCACATTATTATACGGATTTGTTTATTTATTGATATTTACAATAGTTATTAAACAAATGTATATTTTTAGTTAAATTAAAATAATATTAGGTGCTTTACAAACATTTCTAATCTAATTTCCTTAAAACAATGATGAACAAAACAATTCAGCTGACCTCTGTCAGACTTAATAACCATACATATAAAATGAATCAACATGATTGCATGAACGATTCTGCAAACAAATGGTCTTATATAAAAGTGTGCTTTTGTGAAGAAATGAGCAGAAATAGTCTACTGGTGTGCATTACTCATAATTTAGACATTTTCCCCAGAATAGCTTATTGAGTAGACCTGCTTGTACAAATTGTGTATTTGTTTATTACTAAATAAAAGGAGGTAGTAATACTTACATCGACACAGCAGGAAGTTTCAAAACTATAAACTATAAATAATGGCAAGAATGAGAATGTATTATTGGCTTTACTTTATAGATTTTCCTAATATCACAGAATCTCTAATCATATATGTTTTATCCACCCTCTTCATATAGAGCTATGACCGTCTTCTAAGCCCAATCAGCTAAAAAAAGTTTTACATTAGTGTTGTCTATTTTGAATGTAGAGTGCTGCATAATCAGAAGGTTTGGTTGGGGACTAGATGTTGTAACTCAATGGAACTAATAGGATGGGGATCACATGTAAACCCTAGACAACAGTACACAGTTCCAGAAGATTATTGAGAAGCTATTATAGTTTTAAAGGTAAAAGAGCTGAGGCACAGCCATTGGGCGGCGCAGTGCGTGTATGCTAGCCCCTTTAATTTCATGAACGGCCTCCACCCCATGCCCCCACCAGACATCAGGAAGCAGTGGTAAGTCAGGGGGGTGAGTGTTACATGGGGGGGGCATAAGGCTTTTCTGGATGCCGAGTGCCCCATGATATGCCTTTCAACCACTCTGGCATATAGGGGTATAAGGCATTTCTGGAGGCAGAGTGCCATAGGGGGTATACATTTCTGGAGAGAGGGCATAGGGGTATAAGGCATTTCTGGAGGAAGAGTAGCATATAGGGTATAAGGCATTTCTGGCGCAGAGTGGCATATAGGGGTATAAGGTTTAAATTTCTATATGCTAGAGTGGCATATAGGGGGTATAATGCATTTCCGCAGGCAGAGTGGCATATAGGGGGTATAAGGCATTTCAGGAGGCAGAGTGCCATATAGGGGGTATAAGACATTTCTAGAGGAAGAGTGCCATATAGGGGGTTAATAGGCATATCATGGGGCAGAGTAGCATATAGGAGGGTATCAGGCATATCAGGGAGGCGGAGTGTCATATAGGGGGGTATAAGGCATTTCTGGGGGCAGAGTGGCAATCCTGGGGGCAGATGTGCATAACTGGGGAGCAGGTTGGCAAATAAAAGGAAATAAAAACAAAAATGTCTCAATCATAGCTTTTATTAAATATGGAAAAGTAGTTTACATGATTTAATAAAGAAATCAAAGTTTCTTACAAGAATATCATGAAGAATAATGTGATCACTGTTTTGTTCCACTGATTAAAATGGAACTTTTTCATCTAAAAATGTTTGCAAATCAAAGGGCAGTGTACGTGTATATGTGTGCATTTAAGGGCAGTGTACGTGTATATGTGTGTGAGGGCAGTGTATGTGTGTGTAAAGGCAGTGTATGTGTATATGTGTGTAAAGGCAGTGTATGTGTACATGTATTTATGGGCAGGTGTGTGTAAGGGCAGTGTATGTGTATATGTGTGTTTATGGGCAGGTGTGTGTAAACGCAGTGTGTAGGGGGCCTGGGAGGGAGGCTAACATTAGCCTTTTTTTAAAAAAATCTCTGCTGCTGTTGACTACTCTTCCAATGATGCTCAGCCAGCATTATGGTGGACAGTATATAATTTTTTGTTCAGATTCCAATATTTCTATAATTAGTTTCTAATAATTAAAAATAAGTTTGGTAAATTGTTCTATTTTGTCAGATTTCGATTATATCATAACATGGTAATCTTGTAAGTCTATATTGTTGTTATTAATATTATAAAATAGTTTGTTAAAACCTGCAATCTTTTTCTCCCTCAATCAATCCATTTAATCTTTCTCACAGAACTATATTTTATTCAGTATGTTGTACATTAAGACAGAACAGACAGTCCTTTGTGCCCATCAAAGGTGAATGCTTTGCTAGAAGGATTCATAGTTAGCGCAAGGCATTTTTACTATATGAGTTATAGTCTCTTGGCTGCAACATATAAACATTAACTTCTTTAGATCTGACAGCATAATCTGCAACCTCAAAATTTCCTGAAACACAGGCTATGAAAAAACTGCAACCATTTCTTAACGTAGAACTCAATATTTAAAAGCTTATATGGCTTTCCTAGTCATCGCTTTTCATCAGTGTATACGAGAGACCCTTGTGATCAATGAATGTACTAAAGCTTGACCCTTAACAAAGATCTCAGAGAAGATACAGGAAAAACTTTGTAAAGATTCTTGTTTACGATAAAGTGATTAGACATTCCTTTTAATTCAATGCACACTGCACCTATGGGCATATTTTACGTTTCTACTCTTTTCAAATTCAAGGTACCCGTGGGTATACATCAGGAATATACTGATTCCTGTACTGCCTAAATTATCTTTAAAACCATCTGGCATAAAATGAGTTCACCTTGAAAAACTGAAATAAAAAGTAAAAATAAAAATCTAAGCTAATAATTAAAAAAAAGAGATCATGTGAACATTGTTTTACATAATCCAGTTTGAAACACATTATTTTTGAGTTATGGTAGAATTGTATGTGCTAAACAAGTTTAACACATACTCTTCGTAATAGCTGCCATTACTATGTATTGAGTCCAATTAATAAGACTCTCTGGTGCTTTCACATTTAATAATCTCACTATTCAAATTCCCAGTGCAGTTACAATTAGGAAATCCTTTAACATTTTTAATTAATTGCACAGCAGATAAATTATTTGCTTAGCAATGCTCTGGTAAAGAATAATTACATGACTAAGCATCTTAATGCTCTTAAAATAAAAAGCTAGATACCATCCTCTGTTCTAATCATTAGCCATAACCTCTGTTGCTTACATAAAAATGTGATAGGTTGTGAAAAGGAGTCCCCCCATTATGTAACGGATATGCAAACCCCATAAGGTCATGCAAATAGTTTTTTCAACTTAGTGTATGGGGACCCTTGCTGCTAGTTAAAACGTCTATCTGTCAACAAAGAGATGCAAAAGTATTTATTCCTAGATTCCAATATCAAAAGTGTAAAAGTGCCCTACATGCATAAGGTCTGCTCCCTTACCTGTTGTGTTTAGTCACCATGGAGCCCCTAGAACATGGGGTGGGACTGGCCCACTGGGATACCGCAAAAATCTACCTGTAGTCCAGCCACCCAACTGTATGTGCGGCCGCAGCCCTAAAAGAGATCTGTGCCAAAAGAGGCGCAGATCTCCTATCCACTGCACGTCTGCCAGTCAGAGCAGCACAGGATATAACATCATATCTGGCGTGGTGCTGATGTCTAGACATGTAGAGCAAGACTCCAAGCAGACTGCAAGCAGACTGACAGATTCCAAGGCTGAGGACAAGAAAG
The DNA here is from genome assembly GCA_009364415.1 of Spea multiplicata. NCBI lineage: Eukaryota > Metazoa > Chordata > Amphibia > Anura > Pelobatidae > Spea > Spea multiplicata. Next base: position 88 of record VKOC01024234.1, on the reverse strand, counting down.
TAGGAGGGTTTAACACAGGGCTTGACAAATTTGTTATAAATCTGGGAGCCAGCTAAAAAAGTTAGGAGCCAGGACTTTTTTTTGCCCC
>VKOC01024231.1:0-10457 GCA_009364415.1 Spea multiplicata | reverse complement strand
TTCCCCATAATATGCCTTTTAACACTCTAAATGCCAGAGTGGCATATGGGGTATAAGGCATTTCTGGAGGCAGAGTGGCACATAGGGGATCAAAAGGCATATCAGGGGGCACAGTGGCATATAGGGTCAAAAGGCATATCATGGGGCACAGTGACATATAGGGGTATAAGGCATATCTGGGGCAGATGTGCATAACTGGAGGGCAGGTTGGAAAATAGAAGGAAATAAAACAAATATTTTTCTCAATCATAGCCATTATTAAAAAAAATAGTTTACTGGTAAAACTTTTTCCTATAGGGTAGTCTTATATTAAGGCTTTTTCTTTTTTTTCTTGAATTAATATTCAGATTTGGGGGGTCGTCTTATAATCAGGGTCATCTTATAATCAAGCAAGTACCGTATAAGGCACATAGATTACTCTCTGAGTAACTTGCACTGAAAATATAATAATATATAAATGTATAATTTAGAGAAATCTGGTAAACACATTGGGTCCTTTGGAGTGATATCTTTGTCTTAAATTATGGAATAAGTATTTTTTGCATTAATTTGGTTAATGGATGTCCAAGCACATGGACTCTGTGTGTTTAGATACTTAACCGCTAACATATTGTTTAACAGAAGCTAATGGGAATATATAACATAAGTATTTTGCTTTGTTTTTTCCCCTTTAATGCTATTCTAATATGTACTAACTTTCAGGCTCTGCCCAGATAACACATGCTGATCGTTAGCTAAATATAAAACTACAATAAGAAAACATGTTATTCTTTAAAAAATGTTTAACTTAGTTTACTACGTGATTATTATAACATTATGTAAAGAACAAAAGCACTTCTAGGAATTTCTGCAAAATGCTGCAATTATGTTGTAACTTTGATGTATGGTTATCATCAGAACTTAAAAAGACAATGCATTTGGAGGAGAGATAAGTAGTCAGCCTGAAAAGAAATATCATGCTTTCTCCCCTGTAATTGCTCTGTTCCAAAGAGTTATTAGACTTTGTCTCCCTGCAAACATTATTTCCATCAAAGCTTCATGTGCCTTGTTGCTCTTATTATTGCTCTTGCTAGTGCATCATGGAAACTTTTTCCAGGCTTCTTAGTCTACCTAGTTTATTCTGAACTTGGTACAAGGCAGCCCTTTCTAGTATTCTTGTGCTCTTCAAGAGCCTATTTTGTAATCTGCCTTCTAGATGTCCTGCACCTGCTAAGAACTGACTTTAAACATGAATCAGACTGACTTTTGCTCATTGATTTCCATAAGTCTTCCATTCTGTGCCTGACAATGAGTAGAAAGGGAAGCATTTTCTATTGGCTTTCAAATCAATAGCACCTGAGTGATTAACTTCCTGAAACACCATGTCACATTTGATCACTGTATTCTTAGAATGGCAAACACATGTGCGGCACACAAAATTGTCCTGACTTATTGTTAACTGACAGCTTTTTGATTTGGCATTTTACACAGGGAGGTGTGAGAAGGGGAGATTAAAAGTGGAACAATGTGCCAGTTCATTTATCCGCTGTAGCTCATGCAGCGAGCAATCAAATTATCACAGCCAGACCTGCTTCTTACTGTTCTGCCTGATAGTAAGATAAAGCAACAGCATATAAAGGATAGGAGAAAAGGCAACATTTTTATTCATCATAAACTGCACATTGCTTTCTTGCTGCTATGATATTGAACAACTCCTACTTATGAAATATACATGATTAAAGATGATTCTTAAGTTATATAGAAGCTTGTTATTTTGTTATATTAAATTTTATTATTTCGTTTTTGATGTCATCAAGTGTGAACATGACCAAATAAGCTTGTTGAAAGCTACCTAAAATTTAATGACTACTACTGTTTCTGATGCATTTCACATACTTTACGGCTCCTGTTACACGGCCCACCGTGGGTGCGGCAGGCTTTTGCCCCACATTAAAGACGGCCCTGGCGCTGCAGAATCGGCCACTTCAGTTCATTTAGATTCAGAGCGGCCTGGGGGGCAATTGCCCCCCCCCGGGAGGTGTTTATATTGAGAGATTATGGTTTACACAATAAAAAAATATATTTAACCCCCAAATAAATGATGCACCAGTGGAGACCTTTATAAAATTAGTTGAGAAAGAGATAAATACACTTATGCTTAAGACATATCATAACAAAAAAATCCAGAATTTATCATTAAATGAAAAAGTGCCCTCATTAATCTACAGTCATATAAGCCAGGAGGTCGCTAGTGGTGCAAGATAAGACTGACTGTGTGTCTGAAATTAGAAGACAACTTGCAGACTATTTAAAAACTGATTAAAAACTGATTCTGACCCACCTCCCTACGATTAAGTTGGAGTTGGAGATAGAGGATGTTTTGGATAGGGCACGTAATGATAAAATTATAGATGAGGACTTAAAGGGATTCCTTATGAAAGATTTTTCAATTATGCCGGTTCTATACCCCTTGCCAAAAGTACATTAATCATTAACCTGTCCTCCTGGACTTCCCATTGTGGCAGGTGTGGATTCCATCTTTAGCCCACTGTCCATATTCCTAGATAGGATGTTTTGCCCCTACCTCGCAAATGTTCAGTCTTTTTTATTAGATACCACTGACCTATTGAATAAAATTAAGGCGTTGAAGATACATGGTGATAACATACTAGTTACATTTGACAGTTTATATACTTCCATACCCCCATCAAGAGGGTTTGCAGGCCATGGAATTGGCAGCACATAAATTAGGGTATGAAGATGCATCACTACAATTTTTGATGGACCTATTACATATAGTATTATATGAGAATTTTTTCATTTTTTATGGGGAATTTTTTGTCCAAACCCGTGGGGACCCAAATGTATCATGTAAGTCATCTATTCTTTGGTTCAGCGCTAGTGATTCTAAAGCATAGGGAATGCAAACACTTTCATAAAAATCAATAGAAGATTTGAAACGTGTGCTAATGCCATGGAATGAGAAACATTGGGCTTTATTCAGTGATAAAGTTTCTGCTCCCCTGTAGAAAAAAACAAATGTCACCATGACTCAAGTCATGTCAAATCACTTAAGTTACCTGCTCTACATCATGTATACATTTAGTGCATGTTACTTTGTATTTCCTCACAAGAAACACTATTGTCAATTTAAACAAAACACTGCTTGTCCAAGCACATCAAAGCAAACATTCGTACAGCCAATTAAAGCAATGTAATTGAACACTTCATTTAAGCTAAACTAGCCATAAGGCTGTATCCATATCTCATTGAAATGAATAGAAACTGAAATACAACCATCACATATACATATTTAAAATGCAGAACATTAGCATCATATGCAATGTTCCTTCTAAGTTTTTTTGGTTTTGTTTTTTTTAGTAGTTGGTGTGCACAGAAATCTTATTTTGGGCAATTTTTGTTTTCTGTTACAAATGTATGTGCTTATGCAAATGTAAACCTGAAATTGTTTCAAGATAATTTTGGCACAGTCTCTCATGGATAATAAAACTGTAGTGTTATTCTTTAATATAATACAAATATAAATGCAATCTATGAAGCTATGTATTTAGTTAAGATTTTATTTTATAGTTGGAAGTTTGAACTACTTTGTTCGTTTTGTTGTTTCATGAAATAAAACATCAGATATTTAATATCTTAAATTCCTCTAATATCCATCAACTTGTGTATACACTATTTATGTGTGTGTGTGTGTGTCCAAGTGTTGGATTGCTGTTTGTATGTAAATGTAAGCATATAGTTTTAGAATGGCCTCTGTGTAAGGTGTTAAAGACAGCACATGTGTATGTATGTATATGGTGGTGTAGAGCTGCCCCTGATCATCATTATACCCCCACATTATAATTCATTCATAGAACCTACCATGACCGTTATCCCTCAACCATCACAAAGTCCATCCCCTGCCATCATCTCCCCATATTGCATCACAAGCATCCCCTCCATCTTCATGGCATAACTTCCCATCATCTCCAAACTCACTCAGCATTATTTTCCCATCATCTTACCCTTCCCTTAGCACACTCCCTTCACACTCATACAAACATATTTGACCCCTCACCTTACCCTGGCCTCAGAGTCTGGCAGTCTGCAGTATGGTCTTCTTCTGCTAAGTAGCTCTGATAAGTTCTGCAACGGATGTGGCAAGCCAGACCATGTATATAAGGACTCTCAAAGCATGCCCTGGCGGTCCTGGGCAGATATGGCTGCTGGATGGCCTGGCAAACTAGATGTAGGTCCAAGTAAGCCCTACTCTACAGCTGACCCGAAGGAGCCTGTAATGGTGATGCCGCTACTGGATGATCCTGCTCTGCTGGTTGCAGTGGGATCGGTATGAATATCTCTTTATGGTTTAAACAAAAAATGTCATTCCCAGATGATTTTATTCAGTGTATTAATATTTTATATAAGTTGTCTTATTTTAATCAATGGCTTTTTAACTCAGAAAGTATCTCTTAAATCTTGGGTGAAGCAGGGATGTCCGCTTTCATCCCTTCTTTTGGTCTGTGCCATTGAACCTCTTTTAGCCCTTCTATGAAAGGATAAGTCCCCATCCTGGGGGGGGGCAGGGGTACAGGTGAAGGCTCTGGGCTACATGGATGATGTTAGTGTATATTGCACAACCCAACAGTCCGTGAAAAGCGCTATTAGAACGACTGAGTATTTTACATGTGCCTCTGGTTTTAAGATTAATCTTAACAAATGTGACTATAGGTGATTGGGATGGCACTCAGACACCTGCTGTCCAGACCCAAGGTGACAGTATTAAAATTCTGGGAGTGTTTTGTGATTATGCAAATAATGGAGAGAGATCATGGGATGTTGTTTTAGAAAAATTTAACTGCAAAATAGAATTATGGCAAACCCGAAAGCTGACAATGGAAGGGAGAATTTTAATCATCAAGGCAATGCTCTTGCCAATAATGATGTACTTAGGAGCGGTGTTTCCCCCTTCTGTCTTGTATGCAAAGAAATGTATGCATGTATTTTTTATACATATATATGGTGGTAAGGGGATGCCTGAGATAGATATATAGATAGAAAGATATATATATATATATATATGTATATATATAATGTGTGAGATAGAGATTTATAGAGCTGTTGAAGTTGGAGGGCACGGAATTAATTTTCACATCAGGGCCCGATGGTTTCTAGTTACGCCCCTGCAAATCTTTACAATTGGGCAAACAATCAATTCACAGGGATTCTTTCCTTCACTCTGGGGCTTCCGATGTATTCATAGATGGCCTAAACAAGAGACTATTACAATTATCATCAGTGTTCATGTCACACATTAGACCATTCCCCTTTGTATGGAGGCGGGGGTCCTGCACCAGGAAGAAATGATTCTAAAGGTCATACATAATTATAAAGGTCATACAATGTCCCTCTCTTCAAGTTATTTTAGTTACCATGGCTGAGATTGCATAATCTTTGCTGAGATTGGTATACAGGACCATCCTGGAGTTCCAAATGTCACAGTGTGTGCATCTCCCAACTTGCTTCCAGAAGAATATTGGGAGTTTCCAGATGTATCTTCTAAACAAAAAGCTGAAACCTTGCCACCTCATCACCCTTATGACTGCTATAGATTTACTACCTGGTACCATGCCCCCTAAATGTAGGTTGTACCCTCTGGCCAAACCAGAGCATGAGGCCCTGTCCAAATGTATCAAAAGCAGTTATTTTTCATCTCTGTATAGACTAGACAGCACATAACTAAATCACTATCATAAACCGGTACCTATTTCCATTTTTACTAAGTTGGATTTACAGGGTGCTTATAACCTGTTAATATTAAACAAATGCTACAAAGATTATGGGAGAAATGTGAGTCCCACAAAACTGCTATCCCATTCTTGCATTATATCACCACTGCTAATGGACTGGATATGGCTCCACAATAGATGAAAGCAATAAGAGAATGCCTGTAACCCAAGTATCTCAAAAAGTATTTAATGTTTCCAGGGATTCGCTAATTACTACCACCGATTTATATGTGATTTCTTCAAGATTACTGCTCAAAAGACCACTCTCACCCTAGCAATTCGACCCCTGAAGTTTTTACTACTGTTATGTCATAACTGTTGACCATCTTTTATATCAAATCAATGACTGTCTATGACAGCAGAATGACAGCAGAATTAATTTGATGGTCAATAGTTATCCTAGAAATCCTAGCCTGAGGTAATAACAGCTGGTTTCTTTTGTTAATGGTGTTCCTTAGTTACCTATAGGCAGAGGCACATTTTCTTTTATTCACATGAGTATGTGTAGGTATAGGATGAGTTAGTAATTTTGGTTTGCATGGTTACCACCGAAATCTTTCAGTTACACCCATCAACCAAAAAAACTGCTAGTGGTCCACAATTGATACGGTTGCTATTAACATTGCAACCTATTACATTACATTTATTTATAATGCGCTGGCAGATTCTGCAGCGCTGTTACAGTCAGAAGGACAATTTAGAAACACATACAATAACAAACTGGTGCAAAGGAGAAGGCCCTGGTCTTGTGAGGTGGTTGAGGGGTAAGTAAGACAATAGGAGAGGACTGCTTGGATGGGGATTAGTTGATCTGGTTCTGATGATGTATTGATTGTTCAGATGGCTTGATTATGATGATGGTTGGGAGTATTGGGAAGGAATGTTGTACGCTTCCCTGAACAGGTGGGTTTTCAGAGAGGTTTTGAAAGTTGCGTACAAGGCAGAAAGTCTGAAGGAAAGGTGAAGGGAATTCCACAGGAGGGGTGCGGCACGGTTGAAATCCTGAATACGGGAGTGGGAAGAGGTAACAGTAGAACATAACCGTAGGTCGTGAGAGGAGCAAAGGGGGCAGGTAGGGGTGTATTTGGATAGGAGGGTAGAAATGTAAGATGGTGTAGAGTTGTTGAGGGCTCTATAGGTCAGGGTCAGAAGTTTAAATTTGATCTGGTGGGTATGGGGAGCTAATTGATTGGCATAGTGGGGCAGCGGATGAGGAATGGTGGTAGAGAAAAAATAATCTGGCTGCAGTGTTGAGGATGGATTCAAGTGGTGAAAGGTGGGAGAGGGGGAGACCAGTTAGTAGGGAGTTGCAATAATCCAGGCAGGATATCACAAGAGAGTAACTTGGTGGTTTCTTGTGTGAAGAAAGGATGGATTCGGGAGATGTTTCTCAGGTGGAGGTGACAGAATTTGCTGAGGGACTGGATGTGAGGGATAAAAGAGAGAGAGCAGAGTCAAGGGCAAACCTGGTCTGTTGGTTGGATAGTGGAGTTGTCGACAGTAATAGAGATGTCAGGAAAAGTGGACAGAGCAGATGGCGGGATTACCATAAATTCAGTTTTAGAGATGTTGAGCTTTAGGTAACAGGGCGCCATCCATGATGCAATTCCTGATAGACAGTCAGTGAGGTGAGTTAGAAGAGAGGGGGAAAGGTCAGGAACAGAAATATAGATTAGGCTGTCATCTGCATATAGGTGGTACTGGAAACCAAAGTAAGAAATAAGTTGTTCGAGGAAAGAAGTGTAGATGGAGAAAAGCAGAGGCCCAAGAACTGAGCCTTGAGGAACACCAATAGATAGTGGTAGGGGAGAGGAGTAAGTTCGAGTAAATGAGACACTGAAAGTACGGTTAGAAAGGTAGGATTTAAACCATGAAAGAGCCGTGACACGGATGCCATGAGCATGGAGGGTTTGTAGGAGGAGGGGGTGGTTGACTTTGTCAAAGGCTGCTGAGAGGTTCAAGAGAATAACCAGTGAGTATTGGCCTTTCGCTTTAGCTGCAAGGACGTCATTAGTAATTTTAGTGAGTGCAGTCTTTGTTGAATGCTGTGGGCAGAAACCGGATTGTAGAGGGTCAAGTAGAGAGTTTGAAAAGAGAAAGTTTGTTAATTGACTGCAGGTTAATCATTCCAGCAGTTTGGAAGCTAGCGGGAGAAGTGAAACTGGACGGTAGTTTGATGGGGATGTGGGATCAAGGGAAGGTTTCTTTAGGATGGGGGAGATGATGACATGTTTGAATGAGGATGGAAATACTCCAGAGGTAAAGGGGATATTAAAGATGTGGGTTAGGGTTGGGGTAAGGATACTAGAGAGGGGTGGTAGGAGATGTGAATGTGCAGGGTCAAGGGGACAGGTGGTGAGGTCATAGGACAACAGGACCTTGAAAACCTCAAAGGGTGTAACTGAGATGAAGCAGGTGAGGAGGTTGGGGTACCATATGATTGACACTATGGGGGAGGATGTTATCCCTGATGGTATCAATACAATAGTAAAAAATACTTTAAAAAGAACCATACACAATGGGCTAGTGGAATTTCAATCCAGGGCTTGACTGTGCCTGGATCCAGAGGGCTTCACATAGACCTGTTTGTAAGCGCCCTGGGTTATAGACCAGAATCCTTCCCACGTTTTATGAAGTAGTCGTTATGACCAATGGAGTTCCACTTGATATTGTTTTGCTGGGTTTCGTCATCATCTCTGTAAGCTGATCATCTACCGAAGCCAAGTATCATTGTTATTTTACTGTAATCAATCAAGACTGGTGTGTGATATTAATTCTGTTGTAGTTTATTAAAGTATAATTAGCATTCACCACAGTATTTAAGTATTTCTTACCATATAATCGACTGGAATACCTCATTTTACATAACATTTGTATATCAAGATACTGAGTGTTTATAGATTAAATACTTTTAATTGTTGTTGTTAAGGTTCCCAACAACTAATTTCTAGAGACTAAATAAAGCATTCACTTCTGCACTGATCCTACGGTTCCCTGATCCTAACTTACCCTTTAAAATTGAAGTTGATGCTTTTGAAACAGGAGCTAGAACTGTTCTTTTACAGAGAAACCTGAAAACCAACAAACTGAATCCCTTTTACAAACAATCTGCCGCCAGTGAAAGAAATTATGACGTTGGCAGTTGAGAAGTTTTAGCCATAAAAAATGGCCCTCCAAGAATGACAACATCTTCTAGAAGGTGCCACAGTGTCCATCACTATTATAACCACCTACAAGAACTTGCTGTAGTTAGAATCGGCTAAAAGATTAAATGCTAGAAAGGCCACATGGGCACTGTTCTTCAACAGATTCGACCGTAGTATTACATTTTGACCCACATTTTGACCCGGGCAAAAGAACTAAGAACAAGACAAGAGGTTGGCTAAGAACACAAAAGCCAACCTCTTGTCTTCTGTTGTGACTATGATATTCGCTACTCGTCTACTGTTGCTTTGGTTTTGACTTTGTCACAGAGAGGAAGAAAAAAATAAAAATAAAAAATATATATATAAAAATATACTAATATATATTAGTGTTACGTAGTGTTACGTAGTGTAGTGGATTATAGAGTTAGGGAGGGCTAGAACCATCAGATGCCCCATTTGATGATTCCATAATTACATTGTCAGATATGAATTATTTATCTGACGTTTAGCATTTCACACACAGTAACACAGATACTCCCCTTACATCTTACAAAAGTAGGTTCTCACTGACCCTGTGCTTGTTGTGGAGGATTGCTAAATACCTTCAAGCATTGTGGTCCATTAACCCCCCCCCCATTTATGAAGACTCCCGGCATCCCTAGCTATACTAATGCCAGTTGGCCACTGAATTTTGTTAACCTTTCTTTTAACAAATTATTTTGTTTTACATTTTGTCTGACGAAAGTGAACACTGCCCAAAATTTAGAAGCCCATCTAGCCTCAACCAAATGGCACCCTACTTACCCAAATAAAGAAGTTAAAAAAATGGCCATTGACTAGAATGATGGGTATTATAAAAAAACAACAACTCCATAACATCAACCCCCTTTTCCACAAAACCATGAGTAGGTTCAGATAATTGGGCCTGCTTTGATTTCTGCATTTCAGTAATAATGGCCAATACCCCTCTTGATGGTGACCCACAGTTTGATAAGCTATGTATAATAAAGGCTATTCTTTCTTCTTTTGTCCCAAAAGTTTTCTGATTTATTAACCACAAAACAAAATGCCTGCATATTAGAGAATCTTAAAAATTGGTTGCATACCTATTCAAGTAGAGGCAGTAGTAAAGCCAAACCTTCTGTTCAGTGCCCTGCAAAGTGAAAAACTCCTTCTGTTTCTCAATCTGGACTCAAGTATACTTAGCAGGCTTCCATTTTAAGGGCACCACAGCTAGTGTTCAACCCTTTAGGAATCAGAATTATCCTACAGTACTAGAATACATAATGGCATCATAAAGTTGATTTGTCGGCTGCACATCCATGATGCGAATCTCCCCTCCACCACATCCTAAAGGTGCTCTATTGGATTGAGATCTGGTAACTGTGGAGGTCATTGGAGTACAGTGAACTCACAGAAACCAGTTTGAGATGATGTGAGCTTTGTGACATGCAGGGGCGTAACTAGAAACCTCCGGGCCCCGGTGCGAGAATCTGTTAAGGGCCCCCCCATCTCCCCATCTATCCCTTTCTCACAATCTACC
>VKOC01024230.1:0-44275 GCA_009364415.1 Spea multiplicata | reverse complement strand
AGCCAACGGTCATACACAGGAACTACAATATAAACAATATTGGGAGTCAGGAACAAGCCAACGGTCATACACAGGAAGAGCAGTAAATATCTGACAGGAAACAAGGCAGAAGAGCACAAGTAACACAACCTATAACAATGCATTGAAGAAATGAGCAGGTTGAAATAGGCCGCCATGCAGGAGGAGGAGACAAAATATAAATTAATTTAGTTTACACTGTGTTGGCCATTTTATATAACATGTCCCCATGATTAAAAATATTTGTTAATAAGATATAAATTTTTAAAAGATGTGTAGTCATTTGTTTGTACAAAAAATGGCAAATGTTTATTTTATTTCCAAAGGATATTTGTATAGATAGGTGGATTTTTTTTTATTGCTATCCACGAAGAGGTTACAGTTCTCAGTTTTTTTGTAGATTTGCAGATATCCGTAAAAGCCTGCATTTGCTATATTTATTGTACATGGTTGTTATCCAATATTATGTGTGCAGTACATCACCACTATGATTTTTAAGATAACAGGTGGTGATGTACTGTACACATAATAATATATTATATTGCTCCTTATTTTTCTATATAATTTGTGATCATCTAATATAAATTAAAAATAATCCTCAAACCATGTGCAGAATTATTTATAGGATTGATGTAATACATACTTTTGTTGATTTGCTTATGTTTTGTGAAGCATATGAATATGTATTTTTCTCAGGGCAAGAATTTCAGAATGTTAAATAAATCGTAGAGTTAAGAAAAATAACAGCTTCATTAAAAAGCAATTTGAGAAAATGTAAAAAAAAACAAATGCTCAAGCCCATTTGTCACTATGCCACTTAAAAATATATTTAGTACTTTCAGTACAGGGAAGAGATCCCCTGAGCGGGCAAAATATAGTAGTGTGCTCTACCATGTTTTATAATCCCAAAAATGAGTAATATGGTACATAATAATGATTTTCAAATGTATGTGTATTGTTGTTTCACTGTTACAAATTGACTCCTTTTTTTTATTTAAGATGCAACTGCAAGCCCAAAGTATAGTAATTTATTGAACGTTTAAGCCCCATGTCCCAATAGGCTGCTTACAGGAATATAAGATGTATAAAATAATAAGTTCTTCAGATACAAACAAGTTCAGCAAGGTGTGAAATCGTATATATATATATATATGCTGTGGATAGAAAGCATCAGCCACCTTCAAACGCAACTGCATAGATGTCAAAAAACAGTACTGCTACGGAGTCCTCACATGTAAAGGTATCTTACATGGTTCATAGGTTGCTGCCTATTTCATGAGGAAATAATAGTGAAACATTAATAGTAGAAAAAATAATAGTGAAACATGAAACTGGCTACTTTTGTATTTTAATAATGAAGACATTTAAAGGAAAAGTGTAACTTCAAAAAATTTATATAACACGCAACATAACCACAACAAAATAAATAAATATATATTAAATATGTATAAGTAATAAGTAAGCTTAATAGATGGATTATACGTATGCACTGGCATTTGGGACATTCTTGGAACCTTAATTAACTAGATTCATACCTGTAAAAACCTAGAAGGATGCGCATATTAATATTACTATAATTTGGTAGATGTTACAGTATACTTATCCTATTATACCTTGGAAATTAATAAATAAATAACTTAAATGATGCTATATCATAATTTTGAAATAGACCAAAGTGCACCTGAATGTACCTTAAAAAATACATTCAAAATATATCCCTTTGTCTAGGCTTATCTAGGCAGTCTCCTCTCCAAAGTGTTGGGGAAATATGCTTAATCCAATTAATCACTAAAGTCCTACATCATCGTGTTTTTGGCTTTTGAGCCTGCTAAAAAATGTCATATAGCTTTATTAAGATAGTCGTCACAATTTTGTATGACAATTGCACCTGCCTTATCCTAACTTAAGAGAAAGACCCACAAACAACAACTGAAGAGAGCTTCAGGAAAAGCCTGGCAAAGCATCACGAAGGAGGAAATCCAGCTTTTGGTGATGTCCATGTGTTCCAGACTTCAGTCATTGCCTGCGAAGGGTTCTCGACAAAGTATTAAAAATGAACATTTTATTTATGATTGGGTTGATTTGTCCAATTACATTTGAGCCCCTGAAATAAGGGGACCGTGTATGAAAATGGTTGCAATTCCGAAATGTTTCTGTTACATATCTGCAATCCGGGCGTCCTCTTCGCCCCCTTTCTCCTTGCTGCTGCTGCAACCGCCATGGAGAAGGGGGAGACCCCCCTCCACCGCACAGCCGAACCAGGTTGCAGCAGCAGCGAGGAGGAAGGGGGTCTTGCCCTTTCTTGAGAAGACGTCGAAGACCCGGATTGCAGGTATGTAACAGTTTCATACAAAATTTAAAGCTGAACTTCTGCACTTCAATTGCATTTCAGTTGTTTTATTTTAAATGCATTGTGGTTGCATACAGAGCCAAAAATGTAAAAATTATGTCGGTGTCAAAATATTTTTGGACCTAACTGTATGTGCTATGCAGGGGCAGCTGAGATGCTTGCATGAGAAGCTGACTGGGGTTTCCCATTCATGATATCATGAAGATAAAATCCAGGTTTCCTGCAAACTTTATCTTTAACAAATAGACCCTACTATTTTCCCATAGGCATTCCCAAAAGCTCGCCATAGCACCAGGAGGCTACTACATATGATTTTCCACTTGGTTTGTGACACAAATTTAGCATTAGCAACATTTTCTCTACAAATGGAATACAATTTTATTTCATTTACAGTGGTCCCTGGATAGGTAACATTGTTGACAGATGAGAAATTTTTTTTTGTGGGTGACTGGACTTAAAACATAAGAAGAAAACATGAAAATAATATTTTGTTCATAATTCTGATAGCTTAAAACGACCATTTTGCTCTTTTTTTCCTTGTTGCTCAGCACATAGATGCTATAGATAGTTTGGCATACTGAAGCAATCAGTGTAATCTAGCCACAAATTAACTCCATAGGTCAAGCTTTGTACTTACTGCAATATGATCCAATGCTGGCACTAATCTTATGAGATCTGTCCTTTGGTTTAATTAAAAAAAAAATGCCACCCGGAACAATTTCCATATCTTTTACAAAGAGGGATTTTTGCAATTAGTAACAAAATCAGGGAACCAAGATATCCAAATTCTTTATCTGTAAGAACCAATAAATGATTTTGCAGATATAAATAAAAGACATAAATAAACTTATCTGTGATGTCTGATATGTAGAGTTTTACCCAGCAGGGTGGCCACTTGGCTTTACTTGCCTTCTGGACCAACAAGTGTCAACCCCCAAGCTGAGAGGTGGTATAGTAAGAAAATTAACCCCTTAATGACAAAGTCAAAATGCATTGTTTTCAATGGGTTTAGGAACCGCCCATTGTCCTTAAGGGGTTAAAATGTGTTAAAAAGGCGAAAGGCAATCCAAATACATTTTTAAATGTTGCTGATTGGGACATGTATGATGTATACAACTCACCGAAAGGGAATTAATTACTCTGTTACATGTATAAGCAGCATTTTCCAGTGTTAGAAAATGAGGCATTGAGGACAGGGCACAGAAGGATATTTCATCTAGATGCTAGAAAAAGCTAGAAATCCTAACTTGCATGTAAACATGTTTAGAATAACTAACATTAATTGCTTTCTCTCTTTTATCCTTCATATGCCTAAGAAGTTAGTAAGATTTATTATATTAAACCATTACTTTATTAAAAAATAAGGACACTGTAATTATTGTGCAATTACTTCAGATTATAAATGAAACAAAAAAAACACATCAAAAAACCCAAATGAAGGATTTTTCTGGCATCATAACCACTGCCAATTAACTTCTCTGTGGTTACGAATAGTTTTTATTTAAAAGCTGATGACAATGTATGCATATTTTGCCACAGTTTAGCCCATTCAGTATTTTAAAGTTTTTTTCTGAGATCCTTTGCCTGTTATATTGAAAACTTGGAACTTTTGTCTAATTTGTAATGAAAGTAACCTCCAAGATATAAATAAGATTTTTTTTTCCAAAGAGGAACTAAATTTGACCTTGTTTCCTCTCTTCTCACATACACAGTGAACCCAAAGTACTGCTCTGCTCCTCCAGTCTCAAGGTCGCATCCTACAAGAATAGTCCTAAGAATCAAAGATTGCAATTTAGATAAGAGGTCAAACCAGTTCACAATGCCAAATGTCTACATCCTCAGCAAAACCACATCCGTCATCTTTAAAACCCTGTCTTTTCTAATTGAACCTTTGTGTTGGTTCAGGGATTTCAACTTGTTCTTATTATCACTCAGTACGTCTTTTTCTCTTTCAGGCATTCCCACACTGGACTCACCTCAAGAATATTTTAGTTGACTTTCATCTACTTGGCACTTGACATATCTGTCAATCTAAAGAATGACACTACTCTTTTTTATTCTCATGGCTCATATGCGTGCTTGGATTATATCCTCATGTGCCAGCTGTTCTCTGCCTCCATGCTAGCCTCTAAAACACATGTTGTCAGACCATCACTATGTCAGTGATGGCAAAGGTTTTTGGCCTAAGTGCCCAATGTTCTGCATGAAACCAAGTTCCAGACCTTAAAGTGCCAACACTCCATATTAAACATGGAAAGGAAGTTTTTTCGGTACAAAATTACTATACACAACAGTGTGCATCAATTTGCCCATATAAGTTATGTTTGTTTTTTTTGTTTGTTTTTTAGTTGGTATTGCTGAATAATGATATACAAGAGGCACCTTTCATCGTAACATCGTAAGTTTAACCTTGTATTTAGAGTTTGCACCAAAACACGCTTTAGTACATTTTTTCCCTTTTATACAGTTTTCTATGTTTAAACTGAAGGCTCTCTTTCAGGAATCATTAAGCTACAGTATGTAACTTAAATAACATAAATAACATAGTAACATACTTTTTGTTTAGCAATCAGTACTTTGGTTTAGGAGATATTAAAAGGTGCTCAAAAATTAATACATTTCCTGTGCTGATATTATCTCTTTTAATCTCGTCCATCCCCACAAAGGCTGTCAAGAACAATTAACAATTTGTAGAAACAAGTTAATGGGGAGAAATAATCACGCAGAGCCCAAACAAGGACATTGAGATGCTTTTTCCATATTATTGTGAGTCCTCCTTACCTCTTGTTTGTGTAGATCAAATTGCTATTTCATGCACTACTTGTTATGTCCTGTTTACCCATAGTACAGCTCTGCGGAATATGACGACACTATATAAAGCACAAAAATATGATGCTTATTTTATTCTGAAACAACAGTTACATGGGTTTATTTAGTGCACAGTATTTTGAAATTTGAAGTAAACATTACAAAGGACCAACTTTATGGAGCTGAGTTGGCTCTGTACAATGCAACAGAACTTAGGAAGGACTTCTATTGATCTAACAATGCATTAACCAGGACACCTTCCCAAGGTTAACCTTTTATATTGCATAGTGAAGTCATCAAAATAAAATATTTAATCTCACCTCAAATTAGAAGATGAATACCATAGACTTCAAGGACTGTGCAACCAAGCAAAAAAACAACCTATAACGAGTATGGCAGACCTGGAGAACAGTGTTTTCAACAATTTGCATTAAGGGGATGAAGTCCCCAAGAGATGCTTAAACCTATGTTGATATATAAACAACACCTCCTCGTCAAAGTTTTAACGAATTGCATTTTGTGAATACGCACAGTGAGTTGTTTTAGCTTAATGACTAAACCATTACCATTTAATAAAAAAAATAAACATATTTCACTGTGTGCATAAGTGTATGCAAGTAACTTTAATCTTGGATACATCCTTAGGCTACAATTAATATATCCTACAGGCAATAAAGTAAATTCGGAAATAGAAACGTAACGAGTGTAAAATAGTGCCATGTGAAAACTGATCATTTTCAACTAATTTTTTCTTCAACATTTATTTTTTCATTTTAGTGAAGGCTCGATATTTTCTAGCCAAGCTATGTTTTGATTTGAGGGAAAAAAATGTATTCATCTGTCTGTAAAAACTTGGGGCAAAGTCAGAAAAACAGTAATATTTCACATTTCTAACAATTTGGTATTCATAGCTATATATAGTAAAACATTATTCCGTTGCATGATTTAAGTATTAACATTAGTTTATAATCATATGTGGGACATTAAATCAGGCTTGTCAGATATTAACCTTTTAATAGTCTTGTACACATTTAATAAATAGTGATCCTCTACTAAAAGAGATCTATCCTACGGCACAGAATGGGAGCTCGGGTACCATAACGTGTAGCCCTGTCAAAGAGGGTCTCGTAGGCATCATCTAGAAGATTCTATGGAGATAACATTACGGGACTGACCAAAATCCGGACTTTTTAAATATTCTTTTGAAGTATGTTCCTGCTGAATAATCATAAGCTATTATAAAGTATTTATTCAGCCTTTGTGCTTAGTTCAGCACAGTTGCATTGTTGCAAAACAGAAATGCAATTGAATATGCTGGCAACCAGTAAGTCCCAGTACCTTCCTTCCTGAGCTGATTACTCCACGAGGGATTAGCTTTATCATACATAAAAAAACAAAATTACACCTATGTAATTGCATTTTAATAACACTGCATTAGATATTGGAGGCGTCTTCAATGTTATGCACCAAAGCAGAAGGATACGGAGAAAGATAGAGACCCAACAGTGACGGATACACAGCAACAACAACAGATTATCAAGCTTTTACGGAGAATTGTCTTCTGTTCACGTTTCCAGTGATCAGTGACATATACTATATCTTTCCATACAGTGTAGATGTTTTTAATGTTGTAAATGACTATTGCAAGGGCTGATGTTTAATGAAATATCTCGATAGGCGTAGATGTTTAAAAAGCTAATTGGTCGTTAGAAAATCCTTTTGTAATCATTGTTACAGCTAGAAATGTCCGTGTTTTCCATGAAAACAGCTAAGTGACCCCAAACCTTTGAACAGTAGTGTAAGTGGCAGAAAAGGAAAAATGCTAAAACGCAATAATGGTTTCCATTAATGAGCTTCATGTACAATGTATAGCTTCCTTACCTTTTAAGAAAATTTATATCTGAATAAGAAACGTTCATGTTAATTAATCTCCTGAGTTAACGGGAAGCTGCAAAAAATACAGTTCTGTAAAGCCAGTTAGCAATAAAATATAAGCAAACATTGTTTGGAAGTTGTAGGGATTTATTAAATGGAACCGTAGAGGAGACTACAGCTTATTTTATGCATCTCTCAGATGTAATTAAAGAAATAACAAAGATCTAACTTCCGTGTCATCTCTCAGTTATTCTGCCTTAAAACTAAGGGCATCAATTAACTTGTCTTCTCACAATGGATCCCTTGTTATAAATGTGCAGGAGAACACATTCATTTCTTGTTTTGCCTCTCCATTACCAGTTGAATGTCATGGAGTTATGGATCTGATGATTGATACGGACATCCTGCACCCTCAAACCAGATATTGTACTTCAGACCTCCATTTATTAAATTATGTTCAGTACCTGATGCTTGGATGCAGGAAACTGCTATCTATCATAAACGCCTTGACACCCGTTCACCATGTATATGAGTGTTTGTATGTATGTATAGCTAGATAGATAGTTGAATATTCCAAAAGGAAATATAAATTGAACGTTGGTAACATTATGTATTTTGCCCTGTAAGCAGGCTGTGCCATACTTTCTATAAACATATAACGTCATAGACAGACAGCTATAGATGCAAGTCGACAGCAGCTACTACAAGCAAACTGAATGTGATGTCTTCAATGAAGCAAATATGGGTTCTTTCACTGATCCACGCAAAGAAAAATCAATACTGAGCCCTTAAATGCATTAAAAAATAATTAAATGCGCATTACACAAGATATAAAACATATTTGGAAGGTAAAAGGTGGAGGACCAAACAGGGACAAAATGTGAGGGACTAAGGTTGGCCCAGTAACAGTCCCCTCACACCTCTGTAATGTTTCACCATTAACGTGTGTTATGTGGATGACTCGCAGAAGTTTTTGGTGCACAGGGCTGTAACTTCCATAGGTTAATATGGGAAGCTGCCCCTAGGTGCTACAAGGTGAGAGGCACTTAAGCCACCTGGTAGTAGTACCCCTGCACCTCCTTGTCCTTCTTGCCACTTCTGGAAGTAAATGTGACATCAGTCCAGGACAAGAACTCTGCCCGTGCCCCAGGGTGCCTTGTCCCTATTGAGTCTGATGAAACAAACAGAATACAGGGAGACCCAGGGATTCACCAGGTACTGCACTACTGGGGTGGAATAAAAGAGAGGCCAGCCATGAAGTAGAACAGGGCTCTCGGCATGGAAATGTTTAGGATTTGGTCCTACTATATGCTTATAGCACTTTACTTATAACACTAGAATGATATTTTTTAAGTTGCTAGGCTTAGATTTCACAGTTTGGTAAGTGATTCTGTTCCGTTGTATCCTCATCACCAGCCATTTGTCATATAATTCATACATTTACTTTATCTGTCTGTCTTGGTTTGTATTATATGACAATTTCAAAATGCTATAGCTGAAGGAGAAAGCATTCATTGTCTGTTTCTAATTAACACTTTTGATCGATATAATCTAATTAATATTTTGCTGTTTTTTTTCTGTTTAGAATAAACAATCTGGATAGCGTCCCCCTTTATGAATAGATAATATTTAATTTGGTTCTTTTTTGTCTTGAAACATATTTTTTAAATCAAATTCATTTCTCATGTTTACAGTGACTATAATTTTAGACATTAGTTTTATAAATGTATGGATTTTATATGTGCATTTTGATTAAAATGTTAAACCCGGTTATTATTACATAAACCTTGTAATTCATGGAAAAAATGAATAAAAGATAAATATAACTAAAAGATAACTGAATAACAAGGAAACATACAAATATTTGCGTTTCAGAAAATATTTGTTTGGATTTTAGCATTGTTTAAATATAAATATTTATAATTATATAAATTATTTAATAAATTATTATATTATCCCTCCTAGTAATAAAATAATACCCATTTCTAAAATGTAATATATGTAAATTTTTAAATGTTACCATAATTTAGAAGAGCCACTGTGTTTTCACTCTTATTGAATAGGTGTTTAAGTGTTGGTAAACATTATGTTCAATGAATATTATGAATCAAAAAGCTAAGAGCAGAGATTTTACTTACTAAAACAAACAAAAAAATCTTTATTACACTTAAATAATAGTGTTGTGGTTATTCGCTTCCTCCCATTATTAAAACACGTACTTGCTATTTTTTAATTCATTGATCCAGACAAATTTTACCCAAGAAAATTGATATAACTGTCATGATAACTGGTTTTAGATGGTCGCCACCTTGTGGGTTTTGTTAAATACTTCATCTGTTTCTGCTTTTACAAATAAAACTACATCATAAAAGTAAAGGTCATACCCTTTTGTGTGTTTATTTACTAAGTATAATATATAGAACACTGTTTGCTCCCTGGCTATCATATGCACATGGGCATCCGCAGGGGTTACAAGAGAGGGCACTTGCTGCCCCTGGAAATTTTCTAACTTAAATTTCTTTCATCAATCGAAAATAGACAGGGACATTTTAAATAATTCAATTGTCTATCCTTTCGAGTAGGGATGTGTCAATTTCAAACTCTCCTGCCTCCAATTCCGTGTAAAAAGCAGGTCTGCTGCCACATGAACATACTGACAGAATCTCGCGATTTGACTGAAGATTACAGAGACTGCAGTGTGCGCCATGACGTTGCTGCGTGGTTCCTCTGCATTGCCCTTCATCTCCCTCTCCAGGAGAGCACCGCAGAACAGAGCTCGATTCTTGCACAAGGCTAGCTGGGGCAGAAATAGTTTTTTTTATAAAAAAAAACCACATCTGTGTTTGGCTGTGTACTGTACAGGTGAGGCTACAACGGCATCAACCATGATGCCACTACTCCATATCATTCTGATGATGTCATTCCTCATTGGAGTGAGTGGAGCATAGTAGCTCAACTCATGCTCCACCTTATCCTGCCTATAGCCCCCCTTGGACAGGGCTAGTATTTTGTCCCCCTCCCAAAAAAAACCCTTTGACCCCCCCCTTGGATCAACATATTTCTCGTTCTTATGATACCAATAATTATTGGCTAATAGAAAATAAAATACAAATTAACTTATCAACATACTATTTGGCCAACCACCTAGTTTGGACCTACATAATGGTGGGAGTAATGTTTTTCCAGGCCTTAAGATGTGATTGGTATTTTAAATTCTCCAGTCATGCAGGAAAGCCAGAGTTTACAATATTCAAATGCTTCTTGAGGTACAGCTTCAGTCAACTTGTGTTAAGGTGGCAGATAGATTATCTTCAGTGGTACGTAAAACAAATTCTGTATGTGCAGCGTGAGGAACCCAAAGTTCATTTGTTAATTGTGGATTGTATCATACAGCTTGGTGAAGTCTACTGAAGAAAGCAGACTTCTGAGTATTCGAGATCGGGCCGTTGTGACTGTTAAAGGGAAGAGTTTGTGAACATTTGGTAAGCTTTTGGAACTTTTATAAAGCCTGTTAGAGTTGTGATGGAAACTTCCTCTTGACTTTAGTCTTTTCTCTGTCTTTTCTAGATTAATAGCATCCAAGCAGAGACCACACAGTAATGTTTATTGCACTGTATAAATCAAAACAGATAATTAGTTATGGTAACACGCATCATATTATCAATATACCAGAATTGAGGGACCTCGTTCAACACGTACTACAGATTGGCAATGGATACGTCAGGTAAACTTTCAGAGGCGTTTTGCTTTTTGCATTTGTCGTCCATGGAGTGCATCTGCCAAAAAAGATATTTGGTTTCCTCTTTCATTAGAACTGGCAGTGCGTGTAAAGTTCCTTTAACATTCCCTTGTCTTAAACCTTGAATATCTGTGTAGTAATCTAATCAGCTTAGTCTAATGGTATTTTTCCTAATGTATTCTAGCGTAATTTTGCTAGACTTTTCTGGCCATGACTTGTCTCATAAACTGCACTCTTTACTGCTTTTATTCCATTTAGGGAAAAAATGCAACCCTCGCAACTGGTTGTTAGACTTCTGGAATTGTGTGATGTAGAGCTAAGGCGTTATAGACGGTTTAGTATAAGACATTATCAGACATGTCATAGGCTCATATATGAGGATTAGTACCATGTACTCCAGACCTACGGAATCATGATGTATGATGTAAAGATGAAAATGGGGCAATATCTCTGCTATCAACCTACAAATAATAATAATATTAATAAAAAATATTTCCTTTTGCCTATTGTGGGTTCTCCATGTTTTTTTTTTAGGTCCCAGCCTTTAAAAGAATAAATACAAACTTCTGTACTTTAAAACAAATATTCACACAATTATATAAGTAACCAAATACATTTCATTTTATTGTAATGACTTCTTTCTCTATGAAGGCTTACCCACAGAACAGCAGTTGTATATAACTGTGCTTTAAGCTAATAAAAGTGATGTAAACAAGTTTATATTGCACAGTTTCACAGTCCACTGGAGTTTTTGCTTTATTATATTATGAGCTCACATTACACTTACAGAAATGCACAGCGTCTGCTAACGAGGCTAGCAGACAAGCTGTTAATTGGTCCTGTTAGCGTTCCTTTAATGAGCATGGCGCACAACTTGTACGTTTGTGTTTTTCTAAAAAATGTAAATTAATATTCTTGTTTTTCATATTTAAACTAAAGGCTGCAGAACTAATGAGAAACTAATATATCTAAGACATTACTAAAAAGTGCATCTACTGCAAATGTAAATAGGCACATTAAAACCAGCCACCGTTATTCTAAAACAAAATGATTCCAATATACAAATAAGGAATGAGATAGAAACAAGTCAACACAATACAATGCAGTACAGCAGATTTGATATTCATATAGCACTGACACAGTGGTGTAACAAAAAGAATGCTGGGGTCCCCCTGCAAGACCATCATATTCCGGCGCTTAGACTCAATGTTCTGGGACTGAGGGAGTGCGGCCTGTGGGGCTAGGTGGCCCTGGTGTGGGGACCCCCCCACTGGACAGGTGCCCTCTGTGCATAGACATTTAAATACACATTTACATGCATAAATTAAGGCAGGAAAGGGCTGGCAAAATGCTGCGCAGTCAATTATCCAGTAATAGCAGTAATATCGTTTCGGGTATCTTATATATATCTATAGATGGCCAGATACAGCACTGACATTTGGGATACATTACATATTACATATGCACCCTATAGTGTTCTTATTCATAAACGTATCACTTAAGATAGGGGTATGGTAACATTATTTGAATAACAATTCCTTTTATGTATTCAAAATCGCACTGAACCAGTGGGCAGCCCTCTGGTATTTTAATACTTTTGACATTCATGTATAATGCACTTTAAATGTATTAATACATTACTGGATGTGAATTAAAGATTATATTAGAAAATATGCTTTATTCAGAGAGTTATAAGAAACCATGTATATTTATAACGATTTCTGCATTTTTTTTCTATGAATCTGCTTAAATTGTAAAAATTCTATCAATTTTTTTTTGACATTCTGCAAAATGATCAATTTCAGAATCAAGTGAGATTATTGTGCAATATGTTATATGAAATACTTTGTACGGTATAATTCCGCTCAATTTGTGATTAATAGTAGTGTGTTCATAGTTATTTAGAGGGTGTAATAGCATAGATTTAGTACGATGTAAAATCCCCTCAATGTGAATGCATCTTTCTATGAAGGAGTCTTAAAATTAGGCTTTTTTATATGCCTGAATAACTATTTGTAGGAAACCAAATTATTTAATCAAATTGATTTATCTTAGCCAGTTATTTCAAATAGACTGCCTTAGGGTTTTTAGAATAGGTGCCCTTGACTTTTCCAATGAAGAAAATCCGGTACCCTTTTTATAAGTCTTTACCAATTACTCATGAGTTTGCAGATGTGATGATTTATTCATCTGCAGGATTCTTCTATGTTTTGGATGACGTTTGGCACAGTATTAAACAGGCTAATTTCAAATGGACGTTATGCCTATCATTTTAGGTATAGTTATTTATAGCAAATAAAATACATGTATTTAGTGAAACAGCCAACTTAATTTAAGGTTCATACATATTCACGCAAAATAGTGACTTGAGTCCAACCATGTCTAAATTCAGTAGCAAGGTGGTTCTCTCTAAATAGATCAAATCCTGAAACTATAGCGAATTCCATGATTGGTAAATCAGTGGATTTTTTAAAATAAAAGTTCTGTAAACTTTGTGCATTTGTAAAAATCACTAAAAAATGAAAGTAAAATTTAAAAAGCCAGAGAAATTACAGAATATTCTCTCATTGGTTTGTGTATTTTTTATGTGCATCGGGTTGTGTAAGGCTGGTGCTGAAAGTGTTTAAACATTGGAGACAGCAGAAACAAAGTGAGCTCACTTGATGTGTTAAGATAACAAAGCGAGAGAGTGAATCAATTTATTTTCCAAACAAGAAAACTCTTCAGAAATTAGTTTGAATTGGAAGACCAGAAAACGAATGTGCTAAAAAGGCAAAAACGAAGCAAAAAAAATGTCCAAAAGCATTTTGGTTGTCTGTACATATCTAGAAATCCAATCCAATACATTCTGACAATCATGAGCTCTACACAATGACTAAGCCTGTTTAATAATGATAATAATACCGTAACTAATTTGCACTTTTTATATTTTTTTTGTGAGACTCACTTTACAAATATATAAACAGAAGTATAAATTAAGAGTTTCTGGTGGTCAGGTGAGCTGACTTTTTTTGAAAATGTGTAATGATGGCGTCTCTCTGATTGAGCTTGGAAAAGAGTTCCACGGTGTGGTTAAATGCCCGGGAACCTGGCTGAGTGAGAGCGAGATGGAACACTGAGTGAAGAGCTCTTTCAGGTATTGTGGGCTTCGATTGATGAAGGCTTTGAAGATCAGAAGGACATTATTGTCTGGCTGTTGTGTTTTGTACAGCCTGTAGGAAGTTATTTTGTCTGGGAGGCCCAAGCATTACATGTGCAGTAATGTTTTACAGTGGCGGTAAAGACCATTGTCTGTTTATACACTGTATGTAGAGATATTTATTGTTTGCACATGTTGTACGTGTAATAAAAAGTTAATAAAGTTGTACCAAATGTCGCCTTAGGCTTACGCCCCCGATTTTATATAGTTTAGTATAGTTCTACCAGAACTCCAGTCTGAGTGGCTCTGCTTTTCTGTTTAACTGCCTGTAAAACCACTGGTGCGTCAGCCAGTCTCATAATTTTAGCTGAATCTAAGAGATTGTCATCTCACAAAAGCAGGGCCCTCTCCTTACTCTGTACCAGTATGTGTTAATTTTATTATTTTAAATGAGTTATTTTACTATTACTATTTTCACTGTACCTCTATTGTAATAGTGCTATGGAATCTACTGGCCTTTTATGAATAAATGTAATGTATTTTAAGGTAAGGTTCCTGTTACCATACCTGGGAACTTCTGTGCTTCGGCTACCCGGAGCCTGCCCTTGCGGGATGCAGCCAGGACTGCCCCCCTGCCGCCACGGGAGGTCCTGTGGCCATCAGTGGTCAGACCTGCTGATGTCGGGGGCGTTCTTGCTAAACACCCTCATTTAAAAGGGAAATGGACAGGGAGTGGGGCCTGTCAAGACCCTGCATCCCGTACGAATTTGGGTGTTGACCCGGAGAACCAGGGAAGCGGTGCTTCTACCTGAGAGTTCCCAGGTATGAATATAGCAGGTAGCAAAAATATTCTTAAACTATAGACAAAGAACATCAAAATACTCTGGCAAGGTTAAATGACCTGTCAAAGCATAAAATGTAACTGCAAACAAGGCTAACAATTACTAACAAGCTTTTTACATAATTTTTGGTTAATTTGAAAAATTCTGGCATTAAGCCATAAATATGACAGTATTAATGAACTTTTTTGTAAAGGCTGGTGACATGGTATTAAAAAAGCATTACATAAATGCATTTGGGGCAATAATGTTGAAAATGATTATTTTTCATAGATATCATCAATTAAGCTGTAGCATCACCAATTTAAAGGTCTTAAAGATAACATTTATAATACATAAGTAATTATTTAACTGAAGAACAAGACATTTGTTTAAAAATGTGTATTTGTATATTGAGTATAGTGTAACGTCACAGAGAAATAGGACCCCAAAGAGCGGAGCGTACCAGGGAGATCAGGAACAGAGAAGAGGAGCTGTAGCATAGTGAACAGACCAGGTCAAACCAGGAGAGAAAATCGGAGCCAAGTCAGAACCAGGAGCGTAGTCAGCAAGCCGAGTCAATGCCAGAAATCCAAACCAAGAGCAGAATCGGCAACCAAAGAGCAGGGTCAGCAAGCAGGGTCAAAATGTCATACCACAAAACAGCACAGGAACTAATCAGATATGTTACACCAATCAAGGGTAACTTCCGGGCTTAAATAGTGGATAGAAACTGAGAGCAAGGCACTTCTTGTAGTCACCAGAGGTCATAAGTGCATGTCACCGCTGGAGCACAAGTACATGATTGGCTTCACGGTGGAGCTGTTGCTTCTTTCTTCTGTGTCCTTACCTTCATCTACCATTGACTTTTCTCTTTTTTTTTTTCATCTGAACATGTCATCCCACTATGTTGTGAATCATGATTTATCCATTCATTTATTTCATGATCTACCTTAATTCCGAATCAGTTGCAAACAGCTTTACCTTAGCACTTTTCCAGCTTTTTTCAACATTCCAATCTAACAGCATTTTTAATCATTTTCACTATGCATATTTATATTCTACTATACTTTACCCTCCATCTTCAATGCAAATTAAATTAGATTAAATTATCTAGATTTTGTTTAGCACTTACTAGGGTTCCAAGTGAACCTGAGCTTTATTACCTTACTAAACATTAGAAGTATTTATAAACGAATCTGATTTCCATTTAGTTGCAAATGACTGCCCTACTGGATCCAAGTGTTGACAACTGACATCAACAAACACATTGGACAATGCAGAAAACATGTTTCCAGGACCAGAATGCTTTGGCAGATAGAGCTGTCTGCAGGAAATTTTACATTTGGCTGATTAGAAGGAAGAATGGGCATCTCTCCCTTTCCCAATTAATATCTGCCATGGCTGATATTACAATAACCAACTTAGCATATACCCTCCTAACAATAGATTAAAGTAACGCATGCATGCTTAAAGTACAATGGATCTCATTACAGCAAAAGACATAATGGATATATTTAATTAACATTAAAAAAAATAATATTCTTAAATGCATATTTAATATACTGGGATCAAATATTTTAATGGCTTGCAACTTATTTTTAGTCCCCAAAATTGGTAAAAACATTTTGGTATAAGTCATTACGTGAATGAGATAACATTCCAAATTCCAGGCTAACCTTGCAAGTATACCCATAAAGCTTATTATTTTCTAAATTCGGGACCTGGAAAAAACTTTAGTTATAACAATTCTGAAGTTAGATCCGTCTGGTGACATTTTTTTTAAATTGTTTTAGTAAAAAGCAACTTAGCTTGGAAGTCAATGTGGTCCCAAGTCATGTGAACTGAGCAATAGATTTTTTTTCCAGTTCACTATGTACTATTTTATATCAAGAGGATTATATGTGTGCATTTAACACCCACACAACTGTTATAATCTTTTCAAAAGCTTACAGAGCCTTGTAAGAAAATATGGGCCAAATACAAACTTCGATCGGGAACAACACATAAATATGTATGTGCGTCAAAAATAGGCAGAGTCACTTAGATGCAAACAAAGGTAAAACATTTAATACGAACAAAAATAAAAGAAGAATATAAAAAGAAGATAACAAAAATACAAAACAAGTCTTACAAATCCTTAGAGAGGAATTTAGTTCATTACATCTGTCCTATGCATTCCTGAGGATGGAGGGAGGGAGTGTTGGGATGTGAAGTGTGCGTGGATGGCAAGTACATCTTCACTCGACCTCTCTTCCCATGCCTCTCCATGTCTTACACGAGCCTAGCTTATATGTGCCTTGGATAGTGATGTCAGTGTATTGGTCTTCACCTAATTGGGTAAACATGCTCACTAAGATCTTTACGTCTAAACCCTATTTTAGGTGGTCACTGTAAGCCTACTGTTATGCCCTTTTACAGTTACAACTATCAAGCATTAACAAGTTACCATCCTATCTATAGACTGCCTGTTCAGCAAACCCTTCATTCCATAATTAAGGTCAAGGAAACCTTGAAGCCTATCATTTAAACATATTAATATATCTTAATTATCATTTATTTATGCCCAATAATTACATATCTTTAACTATTGCCTATACTAATAATTTCATATGGTCCTTTATCATATTTTTAAGGTTAGAAGAGATGTTAAATGTGTTAGAATCTTTTACAAGCCTGCAGCTCATTCCTCCATCTTAACCCCAAAACTCGTCGTCAGACAGAGCTCCAGGCCAACTTCAAATTGCAACCAAAAGTAGGTAGTTATAAATGGAACAAAATCTCGTTTGACTTCATTAACATTTCCCTGTGCCAATTTACCTAATGTCCTAGTCTGAAATAACCAATACGTTGTGCAGAAATGTGGTATTTGTATGTATTTTTCTTTCTGTATGATACAACTTAATATCATTGGATAATTTGTAATATATTTACCATTTTTGGAGCATACATCAGTGAGAAAGCAAAACACATTTATTTTATTTCTTATTGGATTCATGTCCAACTAAACTGCATACCATTACTACATTAATACTGTGTATTGCCTCCTTTAGCATCAATGGCAGTGTGCAGTCTTTTGTAATTGTTGTCTAAGAGGACAAAAATTCATGCAGGTGGTATAGGTGCCCATTCATCATGGCAAAATGCCTCCAGGTCATGCAAAGTCTTTGGTCTTGAACCGCACATTCAAGATCTCCCCCTCGGTGATATTAAGGTCAGAAGACTGTGAGAGCCACTCCAGAACCTTCACCTTTTTCTGCACGTCCATGCAGCTCATTTTGTTCAAGGATCTTGTGAGGTTACCTGTGGGATTTTCTTTACATTCCAAACAAGTCTTCTGGCAGTTGTAGCTGAAATCTTTCTTGGTCTACCTGACCTTGGCTTGGTATCAAGAGAAATCCGAATTTTCCACTTAATAAGTGGTTGAACAGTACTGACTGGCATTTCCATTACCTTGTTACGCAGGTCTTTTGACAGTTCTTCTCTGCTCCTCGTGGCTCAGTATCTAGCCTGCTCAGTGCATCCTCATGAGAGCTAACAAACTCATTGACTATTTATACACAGGTACTAATTGCCATTTAAAAGAAATTAACCTTTAATTGCCATTTTAACCTGTGTGTGTCAGCTTGTGTGTCTGTAACAAGGCCAAACATTCAAGGGTATGTAAACTTTTGATCGCTGCCATTTGAGTGATATCTGTTATCTTTATGATTTAAAAAGGAGCCGAACAACTGTGATAATTAATGGATAAATATGATCACTGACCTTAAACATAATACAGTTTCTTACACGATCAGTTTGATATTTTCAAAATCAACATTTCACAATTTCTGCCAAGGTATGCACAATTGTATACCTACTAACTGTAACTACAAACTTCCTACTTCTACAAATGTGCCTGCTGGAAAAGCATACACAGTAATGGATGCCATAAATCAAATTTTTATTAAAAAATAAAGTATTTAGCACATGTCAAATCATCAGACATCAGTGAGCAAGCACTCATATGAACTTCCTCTTCTCAATGGGAAGGTTACCAGGTGATCTCCCCAAACTAGCAAATTTACACAAAGTGCCTAGACTGGACAGCACTGTACCTAGAGCTGCTCATCCTAAAGAAGTGTGCAGCAAGATATGATGTCCAACAGAAAGGGTGGTAATCTTGTTTGTGTGGGGCAGTTCATACAGGTACACTTATTTTTAAAGTCATACATATGGTTCTAATGTTTAGTTTTTACCTAGTTCATGTTGAGCAAAAAAATATGGCCAACAACGTAACGTGTTGGCATCAGTAAGATGTATCGAAGCCCAAGGATATGCTGTAAGGGGTTTAAACTTATTTGAACCTGGGGACAGGATGGGGTTGTGTGTTTGTGTGGGGGGGGGTACATTTGGCCACCACCTCCAGGTTAATTTAATTACTCTTAATTAACAATATTTTCCCATGTGGCCATAACATTGTTGATACAGATAGCAGGTGTAAAACCACACAATATACCAAGTGTTTATTGTATCACATTAAATTCTGTCATCATAAATGAGTCTAGCTTTTGGAGTATTGAAGTCTAAAATGAAATGACATTTAATATCACAGATTTGTTAGCACTCTATGGCAAATGCTCATTCAAATAAACAGTACATTTTTATATTTATTATTATACTCAGAATGTCCTAAACTCTTAGATCCTTCACACATTTGCTAATAAATAAGTGTACCATATACATTATTAATGTATGTAATGTCATATGTACTAGAGGGTTCTCTAGTTATCTTATATGCATACATAATGGCAGACGCTACAATTATATCACAGTTTACAACAAATAATACCATAATGGGAGATCTATCAGAATAAAATGAGAGGCAACCTGCCAAAAAGGTTACTCACACTTTAAAAGCGGTTAAAAGACCTGGATTCATTACTGATTTTGTGGAAAAAAACATTAGCTCAGCTATTTTTATTAGCAGTATTTAGCTAAAACATTAAGAAAAATGGCTATATAAATAAACAGCTCTACAAGGATCGTATTATTTTGCAGTGGTGTAATGTGTACAGATTTCTTATTCATTTAGAGTGGGGAATCGGTTTCTACTACCTCTGTCAATGTTTTAGCCATGCTTTTTATTTTACACATTTCTAAGCTACCCACATTTCTAAGCTACAAAATATATTTAATAGATTGCATTCTATTATGCACATTCTATTATGTTAATTGTGTATATAATAAAATTTGGATTTTTATTGGATATTTTACTACATTTCTATTTTATTCCAGGGGCAAAAAAAGATGTCAGACTTTAGAAGCAGCACCCCTTTCTAATTACCTGGGACAATTAACTGAGCCACTTTACCTGAGTTAAGCCCTGTCCTTATGTTACGGAGCTGGATAGTCCGAGCTACTACCTCCACTGACTTGTGCTCCCTTAGCATTGGACACACAATATTTTCCAGGTTTCCCAGTCATAGCCGAGACTCAGTGTAGGATATAACCAAATCAAATACTGATTTATTTTTCACACACAGGGCTGGATATATCCAACAAAACACATTAAAATACATCAAGATATTGGGATATAAACCGCCCCCTTAATCTGCCTCCCAGAGACAACAGAGGCAGCAAAGGGATTAACAATACAATAGGGTCCCAACCTCCACTATCTGTTACTGGCCCAAATCAGTTCCAAGGTTTGGCCAGGGTAAATGTCTGTAGTGGTGGAACTGGGGGAGGGTGGGGGAAGACTGACTTATACAACATGAAGCTAAAACAATGGTGGTCACTCCCTGGTTGCAGATCCTGGCTGTCTGCCGGAGATAATCCCCTCAGCAAGCGATGGGATGATATCCTCTTGGGGGTAGCCACAGAAGTCTGTACAAAGTCAGGGCCCATAGTCAATAAGGAGAAGGCTGGCTGTCAGGCCTCTCCAGTGGCCCCAGTGATGGAGGGTTCCGTCACATTTCTCCCCCTTCCTAATGAGATGGACCCAGGAGGAGACCGCAAACGGGTTGACTCTGTAGTCAGTCAGTTAATTTGGCCCATCAATGCCTTTCCAAAACTGGTGTTCCTGCTACTACTGGGGAGATGGGCCAGCTGCATCATCTCCCGGGTACTCACTCAGCCGCTGCCTCCCTGGTGCTCCCACAGTCCGCTGTGCCATCTTGCGTGCCCTCTGTCAGCCACTGGGGACGGGGGACAATATCCTCAGCTCCCTGATGTGGGATCTGCCGCTGGACAGGGAGGATAGGTTCCTCCGCTCCCGGACTTGGGAGCTGCCGCTGGGGAGAATGGCCGGCTGTGCCATCTCCTGGGCACCCATCCGCTGGGGAGTGATGCCGTCTGCATCCCTTCCCTGGTACTCCTGCTGCCGCTGGGGAGTGAGGCCGGGTATCTTCGCTCCCGGATTTGTGAGCTGCCGCTGGGGAGATAGCTCTACTGGGTCATCTCCCAGACCCTTACTCAGCTGCTGGGGAGTGTTGATGCCTGCAACCCCTCCCTGGTGCTCCAGCTCCTGCTGGGGAGATGGGCCGGCTGCAGCATCTCCCTGGATCCCATTATCTGCTGCAGGTGCGGGGCAGAGGCCAGCGCCGCTGTGCCCTGTTGTCCGGCATTGTGCGGACCCAGGTGTGGAGACCGTAATCTCATCCACCCCTCCTGGGTTAACACCCTCAGATGAAAAATCAATTAAATCAACAGAATCCATGGACAGTGGGGCATTGTGTTGAACATGGTTGAACAATTTTTTATATGCCTTCTCCAGTTCCCACTCCTGTGTAATTAAAAAGTCTAAATCACCTCTCTAAATCACCATTGACCTTTAAAGAGGCAAGATGATATCCTCCTCCTGTGAATCAATACCTCTTTTTATGCATGCCAAAACCTTATTGGCCCTTGCAGATGCAAGATCCAATCCCATGTTTGCTGCAGCGGTACCTTAAAATTAGCCAGCAGGGGCTCCGTCATTGGTTCTTCCTTGGTATAAACAGAAGAAAATAAAAGTATTTAAAATGTCGGCTTTCTCCCTTTCCTCACTAACCAAGTTTCCAGTTTCAGATAACAAAGGACCAACATTCTGTTTTTCAACTTTTTGCCATTTACATACTTAAAAGGAATCTTGGGACTGGTTTTACTCTCCTTGGCAATTAGTTTCTCATTTTCCAATTTAGCCATTTTAATCGGCTTTTTGCAGGCTTTGTTGGCATCTTTGTATGCCATAAATGATACCACCGACCCCTTGCTTTTATAATGCTTAAATGCCAATTGTTTATTCCTTATTTCCTGTTTTACTTTCCTGGTAAACCACATTGGTTTTGATTTGTTTCTTTTGTATTTGTTTCCCATTGGTATATATTGGGATGTGTAACTTTGCAATGTGGGCTTAAAGGTATTCCATTTGTCCTCTGTGTTAAGTCCAGAGAACAATCCATCTCAGTCTATACATTCTATGATTTACCTTAGGCTGTCAAAGTTTGCCCTTCTGAAATTAAGTGTTTTGGTAGAGCACTTACCCATTTTCGTCTTGGAATTAATCTCAAATGAAACCATGTTATGGTCACTATTCCCCAAGTGTTCTGTTACTTTAATGTTTGAGATAAGTTCCTCATTGTTAGTTATTACCAGATCTAGACAGGCATCCATTCTGGTTGGGGTGGCTACATAAATTGTGACATAAAATGGTCATTAAGCAGGTTCAGAAACTTGCTGCCCTTAGTGGAACAAGTTCCACTATTCCAATCTATATCTGGGTAATTAAAATCTCCCACGATTAAAACTATTTGCAGCCTTTTCAATTTGAAATAGCAGCTGATCTTCCCCCTCATTGCTAATGTTGGGTGGCTTGTAGCATACACCTGCAAGTAGTGTGCGACTCTTTTTACTATCTAGGTTAATCTCTACCCACAGCGTCTTCACATTACTACTGTCATCATACACAGCTTCCTTAATACTGGGCTTTATAAATACTTTAGCCCTACTCAGGCTGTTTGTATGTTACTTGGCCCCCAGGACAAAGCTTTATATGGTGCCATCAGAGAAATCATTTCTGCAACTTGGGCTATAGCTCTTACTTCAGCACTGCTTTTCCTAAAATCAAAACAGCTTTTGCAAATGTCCTGGCTAGAACATGCCAAACTCAAACAATATTCTGGAGTTTGCATGAAAAAAAAACAATACATGAGACTAATAATCACAATATTTATCTTATGATGTCTCTTGAAATGTAATTGTGTCCACAACCCCAGGTTAATTAAATCACAGGTTGCCAGTGAAAGTTTAATAAATTCTTGTTAAAGTGTTTCTTCCATTCTTACACATGCTCAGCAACTTTAAACACAAATCCAAGTTAATTAATTAACTAATGTTTGAAAACACATTTAACTGTGGAAGTACCAAACCACATTTCAATCAAATCAATTACACAAAATGATTAAACGATTTCCTATTAATAAATGTATGGAATTTCTCTGTTTTCCCATTTTTTAGCATTGATGTTTTCCCCTCTACATTGACCAAAAAAGTCATCCACTAGGATCCATGGCTGAGCATTTTTCCACCTGCTGGTTCAGAAACTGGGGCTTCATCACCCAGACACACTGCACCAGAGGAAATGAAAAATGACTTCAGTTTAAAGGAACACTGGCTGAAAGTGCCTGCTGATTAATTACAACATTTATATAAACTGCAGGCGGTCACTCCAGCCCTCCAGACATGTTCACTTCCAGAAAGACTGGAAGTGACTGTTTCACGTTAAACTGTAACCGTCTGCCAGAATTCCATATTCCTTCAGCTGAATCTATATCGTAAAATAGTTTCGAGTTGCACCTAAGGTTAGCTTATCTTTGAATCGGGTCGTATTCCTTATTTTTACATGGATCTGTGAGGTCTGGAAAGTAATATAAACCTATCCCCGGGGAAGTATTAGCAAACTGCTGTTTTTCTGGACATCTGGAAACTTTCATTTTATGGGAATGCATACTGATGTTAAACAGTAAGATAGACAAGCTGTCTGATTTTATGTGATTTGGCTAAAAAATGACTACAAACAGCATAGTGTTTTAGGTCTTTTACAACACCAGCCTGCACATGTGAAGGATAAGTTCAAATAAAAAGATGTCATGAGCCTAAGGTGGTAAGCGGAGTATGTTGAAACCCAGAGCATGGCAAGTTTGTTACAACTTCCTTCTTGTTCTCATGAAAAGAGTCTAATGTAATCTTTACTCATGGATTATAGGAAATAAAAATCTCTATGAAAAGCTCTGGCTATAACTTTAGTGGAGGAAGGTGCAATGTCACAGCTGGGAAGTATCTGAATAACTGAACAGAGCATTTAGGAAAAAAATGTTAACACAAGTGGAACATTGACTTTTAGATTTTAACCTAATTGTGGATTATAATAATAACAATTTTTCTTTGCATGTATTCCACTTTGGATTCATAGCCTTCGGTGTGCCCCCTTTTGGGAGCGTCTCAGTTTTTAAAGGGCAAATTACCCCTGCATGAGGTAACCAAGAAACCCCAGACGTATGTTTCAGCCTTCGTTGGCCTTATCAGTGGGGCACGGTTCATATACCTGCTAGGCACAAGAGAGCAAAGAGTTCCAAGTCTGGACCCACTTTTAAGTCCCAAGAGATCCCCAACATGTAAAGTATTATGCAAAAAAATACGAGACGCCCAACCAAGAACAGACAGCCGCTTCATATCTTGTCTATGAAGCAGCTGTCCATTCTTGGTTAAGCATCTCATTTTTTTGCATGATATAAGTTAAACCACAAACCTGGTTGCCTGAAAAGCAATTTGATTTGTTTTTCCAATCTTGTAAGTAAACATAAGTTTGTTTCAACCTAGAAGTACATTGCTGGCTTGATGCCAAGTGGAAGAGATCAAAGTGACAAATGGTGAATGGTGTTTTAATTTCAGAGCAGGTAGCATACATAATACAATAAAACTGAGATGTTTTATAATTTATTATATAAAGAAGGTTAAGGAATCTGCAGATGTGAAGGTTAAGGTATTAATGCAAATTTTCCACTGGTGACAGTGTAAACCCCAGGGAGATGCTTAGTGGGGTATTTGGGTACAGGTGCTATCCAGATCATACATATGGGTCCCTGGGGTGGAGCAATTGGAGAGCAGGGTGGGCCAATGCTCCATTTCCCCATTTTGTGGAAACTCCATGCCGGGTTTTCCATGAGGCAAGAAGTCCACAGGATCCGGTCCGGGATTTCTATGAGGCTGACATCAGGCACAGGTGCTGGACATTAAAAACCCCTGGAGCCTGATAGTCAGGGAGACTGTTGGGGGAAGAGGAAGTTCCCTGAGCTCCCAGGGCAAGGAGAGGCCCTGAAGAAGACAATCCCTGAGCCAAGTGAGGCAATACCTGCCTGGACATTGTGTGTGCTGTCTGGGGGAGGTTTTCCAGAGCCTGGCGTAGCTGGGTCTGGCTGGGAGGTCTAGTTAGTGGGTGATTAGGCTGGTCAGTCTGAACCAGCATAGTTTAGTTAGAGAGGGCTCCAATTGGGAGCTAGGTTTTTGTTTTATGATTTGGTTTTTGGGGTTTGAGCAATTAAAAATAAAGCACTGTTTTGTTACAAGCTACTGTTCCTGACTCTGATTGCCCTAGAGGACTGTGCTTAAGACCCCTAGAAGTGACATGTATGGCCCTCATGCTACAGGGTTTGTCACACCACATACAGATATTTAAAGTTCAGCAAAATAACACTTGCACTCTGGCAGAAGTCCTCATACAAAGGCATTTAGCAGATGCTATCAGTTCTTTGTCAGAATGTGGTTGTATCTGCTTCATGCCAGACATCCGCTGAAGCTGGGTTAAGTGAGTCATTCAACAAAATCATTTCGAAATTTTGGCTGTAGTAGCAGAGTTCCATAGGGCTTTCATGGTTTCTATAAACATCATAATATCACCATAAGCATACACCTAGGAACTCTCCAGACAGGGCCGGCCGAAGACTTAACGCCATTTGGGGCAAAGTTTAAAATAACGTCCACCCCCCCCCCGCCCGCCACGCGGGGGGCGGGGTGGCGGCATTTTAAACTTCGCCCACACAATTATCCCCCCCCCCCGTAGCAAAACTTGAAGAGATCCTCGGCGAGTCATCCCTGCTTTGCCACGCCGGCCTGTAATGCTGAGCGCCGGAAATTGATGCCACTTCCGGCGCTCAGCATTACATGCCGGCACCGAGACCGAACAGGGAGACTCGCCGCAGAAGAGAGAGGGGCGCCGAGCGGGTAAGCGAAAAAAACAAAACAAAAAAAACGCTTGGGGCGGCAAAGTGCGCCCCTTCTAAAGTGCCGCCTGGGGCAATTGCCCCAGTCGGCCCATTGTAGGGCCGGCCCTGTCTCCAGATTTGACATAAAATCCTTCTTACTAGGTCTGTGGGTCAATTTCATCTTTCTCTGGGAATGGCCACTACCCAGCAACTTCCCAACCAGCCCAATAAAGACTCTGCCCCTACACGTTCCTAGCCTCATCCATGTGTAGAACGATCCTCATCTCTAATGAAGCTACTTCTCCAGAAGATTGCCTACCCTGGGAAGGTCCCACATGTGATAATTGGTTATTGACAAAACAGCAAATTCTGGGATGAATGATAACAAACCACTAATATTCTATTATTTATAACAAAACAGTACTAAAGGGTTTCAAGAAACCATCTTAAAAACATCTTAAATGATTATCATTGAGGTTACAAAATTACAAAATTAGATTTATTGGATTTTATTTACCTTTT
Organism: Spea multiplicata; assembly: GCA_009364415.1. Classification (NCBI taxonomy): domain Eukaryota; kingdom Metazoa; phylum Chordata; class Amphibia; order Anura; family Pelobatidae; genus Spea; species Spea multiplicata. The sequence continues at coordinate 17,784 of VKOC01024230.1, read as the reverse complement.
CATTCATCTTTCCATTGTTCTGTGTTTCCCATACACTTGATACTTCACACATGTTCTGGTTTTCACGGTTACCTTGTTCATAATATATTCTTTTTTTCCTATGACCAACCTAAGATAGGTCAAGCGATGATGATATCATATAATTAAATTCCTGTTCCTGCTTACATAATTAGCACATTATTTTAGTAAATTTGCGTGGCATCTGATTATGTGGAGTGGAATTGCTGCATTTTGATTTCTATACTGTTTTCCAGGATAAACCTTGGTATTTTAAATATAAAACATATTGCCTACTTGATTTATGACCTGTGTGTTTGTTCTTTTATCATTATGGAGGCTTCAGCAAATGATAAGATCTTAAATTAACAAAGCTCATCTGCAGCGCACTGCCCTATTGTATCATTCTATTATACTGCATCTTATGACTGGCAAACATAAAACTGGGAATTCAATTAGAAAGGAGCTGTAAAAAAACGTTTTATTTCCTCTTACTTTTCACACATACTTAGCCAGTGGACATAGAGGTCGCAACTGTGATGGGACCTGTGCCTTTAGGGGGCCTGGAGCAACCCCTTCAACCACCTGTTCCTGTCTCCTCGTCATACCTGAGAACTTCTGGGCTCAGGTTACCCGGAGGCTACCATTGTGTGACGCAGTCAGGACTGCCCACTTATGTCAGTGAGCAGTATGTGAGCATGGATATATATGCATAGGGTATGTGGGTATGAATGTCTGTGTATAATTGTATGTGAGCATGAATGTCTATAGATGTGTATGCAAGCATACAAGCATGTCTGTATAAGTGTATCTGAGCATTGATTTATATGTATAAGTGTGTGTGAGCATGGATCTCAATGTATAAGTGTATGTGGGCATGCATGTCTATATATAAGTGTATGTGGGCATTGATGCCTATGTATAAATGTGTGTGAGCATGGATGTCTATGTATACAGGTGTGTGAGATAGATTGTATGTTAGCATGAGCGATGTGAGAAGGTGTATGTGTGTTAGAATGTGTATGTGTTTGTTAATGAGTATGAGTAAGTGTATGTGTTAGCATGTGTAATTTGTGTGTTTACATATGTGATCCAGTGTGTATATTTTATGTGAGCATGAATGTCTATATAGAAGTGCATGCGGGTATGGATCTCTATGTATAAGTGTATGTGTGAGATATATTGTATGTTAGCATGAGTGGTGTGAGAGGGAGTGTGTGTGTTAGAATGAAAATGAACGTGTGTGTTAGTGAGTATGAGTAAGTATGTGAGTTAGAATGTCTAATTTGTGTGTTTACATATGTGTGTTTACATACGTGTGCTAGAGTGTATGTTGGAAGGGGGCAAGGGGCAAAGAAGGCACATCCAAGTTGTTTGGGGATATTGATGGCACAGACAAGCTGTTTGAGGGCAATGCTGGCACAGACCAGTTGTTTAGGGCAAATATGGCATTAATTCATTCTTATGAACTTTGTTCTCATGGATACAGGAGGTCAGGTGATGTCCTTCTCAGAGTGGATCTAGCCCACTTAAAAAAATGGGTATGTAATTAATGCAATAAAAGAAATAGAAATCCACCAGCAGCTAGAGACAGAGCCGGCCTTAAGTGTTCTGGCGCCCTGTGCGGACTACTCCTCTGGTGCCCCCATCCCAAAAAAATCTCCTCCCTCTGCCACTTCTCACTATCTAGACCAACCCTCTGCCCCTTCTCACTGCCTTCCCCCCTCTGCCCCTTCTCACTATCTACCCCCCTGCCACTTCTAACTATCTAACCCGTCTCCCTATCTTTACTTGCCTTGTTCCCGGAGTCCTGCGGTGGGTGCAGGAGGCTTCCGTCTTCCCGCTCTCCCGCCGGTGTGCGCGCTTCACAGCTGAGCGCCAGAATATTTCCGGCGCTCAGCATGAAACGCCGGCACCCCGACGAAGTCACGAAAAGTGAGGGGCACAAGCGGTTGCTGAAAACTTCACGAGCGACCGCTCGGCGCCCCTGCCCGGGACTTAAAACAAAACTCTGTTTTTTTGTTTGAACTTTATTTAACATCCTCCGTGTTAAATAAAGTTAAAAAACATTAACATGGAGGATGTTAAATAAATAAAAAAAATTAAAAAAAACCCCTCCTGTTTTAGTTTAAGTCCAGGGCAGGCGCCCCTGTTGCCAAGGCGCCCTGTGCGGCCGCACAGGTCGCACACCCCTAAGGCCGGCCCTGGCTAGAGATAGATGAAACCCCCCTTTGATGCAAATGCTAAAAGCAAAATAATTACTCTGTCATGTCTAGATTGTAAGCTTGCGAGCAGGGCTCTCTCCACCAAATGTATCGGTTTGTCTTAGTCTGTCAATTCTGTGTCTTGTCAGTATCCCTTGAATTTATGTATTGATTAAGCGCTGCGTAAACTGTTGGCGCTATATAAATAAAAGATAATAATAATAATAATAATGTTATTTTAATAGACAGTGTATGCTTTATGTATTTCTTAGTATTTTCAAATCTGAAATAATAATAAAGTGACATAATAATAATAATAATAATAATAAATAATCCTGTCAATGTCATCTTTTCAGTACCAGTGACTTTCTATAATGGACTTGTATATCAGTCTAGAGTATAATCTAGAGCATAAATGATGGTCATCATGGAATCTTTGCAGATGTGGCAGTTAAAGTTATAAGGTAATGCCGACATGCAGATGTTTAAAATGTGTCAACAGGGAACCAGTACTCTTTGTTCACTTTTTATTGGCGGTTTTCTGGTCTTTTTTCCTATTGAGTTGTTCTTTTATGTTTGCTGTCTACGGATATGTAGATCACATTTTAACTATTGTAATACAAAGAAAAGAAAAACATTTGCCAATAAAGTCAAACCAGGCTTTCTATACAAATGACAAGGGTGATTAATTGATTTGGTCTAGATAACATTTTATATCATAACAACTAATGAGGCATTTTTAAGACCACCAATTTCTCTTTGATGCAGGTTGAGGTAACAAACGGGGAAAAAAAAGTACATAAACATCTGTGGCTTTCTTACAACAGGAAAAATATATATTTTACTTACTGACGAAAACAGAAAGCCAAACCATTTATAAATGTCATTAGTGTACCTTTTTTAATCTGTTGTTTATTGCAGTTTTCCAAGCGATTTGCTGCAGAATAGAAAAGACAGGCAGAAAAAGCCCACGCAGCGACCAAGTATATGAATTCAGTGCACATAGTGGTATATCGGACACTGTAATTGCATGTAGCAACATTTAATGTAGATCATTTTACATTTGCACTTTCATCTAAACCCATAAGTGTATATATATATGCTTTGTATTATGCCAGCTGTATCTTGGCACCTCTTTGATATGCGTTTTTAAGGATATGAGCCAGTAACGTCCACATTGAGCTTGATCCTTCCCCTCCTTGTGGATGACTATAATTTTAGATTGTTATATCTCTGTGGTTCTCCCTCAAGGAAAGAAAGGAAGAGCTCTAGTAAATATGGCACTAATATATGTTTGAATGTTTTGTAGTATGAGCTAGGCATATATATATCATCAGGTCCTGGCCTGGCATTTTTTAGCATCTTGATAGTTGCAAGTATTTCATTCTCTGTAAATGGCTGCTGAGACAGCTTGAGGAGTCATAGTGAGTCCCGAAATGTCTGTACATGCAGCAGAGTAGCCTGGTCTGTTGGAGCTTTGTTGGTAGAAGTCGACAAACGGCGACGCAATCTCCAGTGGGGTGAGTCACTGTTTTCCTGAGCTGTCCAGGATTTTTGCTATATTATGTGATTTCATTTGTGCCCATACTCTTCTAACTAGAAATACGGTATGTCAATCTTTATTGGCTTTCTCAAAATATTTTTGGCTTGTTCGATTTACTGTGCGTTCGATATTTGTGCTCAGCAGTAGGTTAAAGTCTCTCTTTCTCTGTATAATTTATTGCAGTGCTTTTTTCCTCAATGGTAGTTTTGTGTAGGGCTTCCAGTCGAGCCAGCTTGTCGGTTAGTATATGAATGGCTTCCTGCCTAGATTTTTTATGTCTGGCTGCAATTTTAATAAATGAGCCTTGGATAAAGGCTTTATGGGTCTGCCAAATTAAGTGTATCGATGTACCCTCTGTTCTGTTGGTGTGGAAGAATTCACGCATGTTACAGATAATTTCATTCACCATCACCAGGTCCGTCAGTATGAATTAGGCTAATCTCCATTGTGGTTATCTTGCACTCTACTGCTCCATGGTCTGACCATAACATGGAATAAATAGAGGAGAAAAGAGTAGAGTAAAGGACTGGCTGAGAAACTGGAAGTCAATTTTGTAGAAGGAATCCTGCGCATGTGAAGTTCAGGGTTTTGTGGTCTAAGTGTCTATCCCACAATCATTTAGTGGTTTTGCAGGGGTAGAAGTAGGTCTATGATTCATGTAAAAGTTATGATTCACAGGAAGGGCATAGACATTCAGAATATCAACTATGGCCTTGTTTGTGGATGGTACCTCACTCGATCTCTTGTGAGGCCAGTCAGTATCTCTGGCATCCCACATCACAGTTTCATCTGGGCAAGGCGAGTGCCTGTAAGAGGTCTGATACTCCATTTAGTGATTTTGTGGTAAATGTACTTTCTTCTTTTGTGGCTTGCAGACCGAATGGGAATCTCCAGCGATAGCAGGCATTGTGGAATCTGAAGTGGTCCATTAGTTGATTGAATTCTTGCTGCCTCTATAAGGTTTTTGGGGAGAGATCAGAGCAGATCTGTATCTCAACATTGGCGAGTCTCGGGAGTCTCATTTCACAAGTGTCTCGTGGGGACTTATGAGCTCCCCTGTCACACTGCAATTAGGGACTGCATCATAGAACACTTTTGGGTGATGCAGAAGTGGATTATCGGAGCATTTGTAGGGATGACGTGGAGAACAATCATTCTGCTGCCATCTTGCTTCGCCACAGAATGCCTCCCAATCCGCCATGCCCCCAATGTATATAACCTACATCTAAATTTGTAAACTATAATGAAAAATTATTTACTGCTCCATGTGTTATGGTGTATGACTTAACAAATCTGTTTTTTACATTATTCTTTTTGCACAGCGGTATTCTTTCTCCTTGACAAAGATAAATTGAGCATTGGAGAGAGATGGTAAAATAATAGACAGAGAACCAGAGACAGAAACAAAGAAAAATATTTGGATGGGAAATGCTAAAAGAAGAAAGGATGCTTCTTAAAATTCACAAAATGTCACAGTACACAAAGTTACAGGCACTTCCTCTAGGAAGGTTGACATCTAATATGTTTGCCAAGATAGTGATAAGTTGATAACACAAAGCGGTGCTTACATTTTAGATCGATTACCTCTACTGTTATATTAGTTTGCATTTTAGTTGGACAAACAAAACAGGCAATAGTAGGATGTCTTCATTTTACATAATTGTAATGTGAATTAGACGTGTACAAATGGGCCAAAAACGATCAGGATCATTTTTCGTATTTTGTTCCCTGTCTATTTAGTTCAGCTAAGTGGCCATTTTTTTATTTGTTGCCCAGTGACTCTCTCACACTGTCACTCACTCTCTCTCTCACACTGATCCTTGTTCACTCTCTCTTTCTCTCATGCTCTCTAAATGCTTCCCTACCTTCTCTGCCGACCACTTTGCATCTTCTCTCTTCTATCCAATCTTCTATCTTCGTCTGCATCTCCGCGGACATAGCCCTCCAATTGGGGGAGAGGACGTCACTGGAAGCACCACCATATTGCGCCTAGTTCAAGTGAGGGGAAAATGATTGCGCTTTGGGGACGTCCTTTCCCTCAACTAAGCTGAGACGGTAGGAAAACATTTAGCAAGTGTGAAAGAGAGTAAGCATGGGAAGTATGAGAAGAATGGGAGTATGAGAGCGTGAGAGTGTGAGTGAATGTGGACCCATACATTTTGGATGAAAGTCTTACGTTAACACAAAAAAATACATTCCAAACTATATATATGGTATAATGATATAAAACTTGTACTAGGTGACAATGGGATACATCTTGTGTACTTGCCAACTGATTGTGCCAGTCTCATTTTTGAAGCACTGACCTGGCTTATGTGTCTCTCACCTCTTTTCACTGAGTTGTGAAGACTTAGTAAAGCTTGTTCAGTCTATGTGGCTCAGTGAAGCTTAATCTGAAATTAAGCTCATGCGCTTCTTCTTTCTCCTGACCAGGACTCTGTGCACTTCCAGAATTACTGTATTTGCTCGATTATAAGACAACGTTTTTTTCAGAGCAAATGCTCTGAAAGATACCCCTCGTCTTATAATCGGGGTCGTCTTATAATCAGACCTCAAATAGGTCTGACTATGAGACGACTAAGATCCAGATCCCCCGCAGCTGCAGGGGACCTGGATCCTCCTGTCTAGGGGGTCAAAAGGCATATCAGGGGGCACAGTGGCATATAGGGTCAAAAAGGCATATTATGGGGCACAGTGGCATTTGGAGAGTTAAAAGGCATATCATGGGGCACAGTGGCATATAGGGGTATAAGGCATTTCTGGGGCAGATGTGCATAACTGGGGGGCAGGTTGGAAAAAAGGAAATAAAACCAAAATATTTTTCTCAATCATAGCTTTTATTAAAAAAAATAGTTTACATGAATTAACATTTACTGGTAAAACTTTTTTCCTATAGGGTCGTCTTATATTCAGGCTTTTTCTTTTTTTTTCCTAAATAAATATTCAGATTTGGGGGGTCGTCTTATAATCAGGGTTGTCTTATAATCGAGCAAATACGGTACTCTGTGAGCCTTCCTCAGCAGAGCTGGTACCGTGAAGTAGATTAGAGAAGAAAGAGCTGTAGGAAAGGAGACAGGGGCATGGACATTGACAGAGCATGTGAGTGAATGTGAGGTTGTGAGTGAGAATGTGAGTGAGCATGAGAGAGAGTGTGAATAAAAATGAATGAGGATGTGAGAGAATGCAACAGTGACTGAGAGAGTGTGAGTAAGAAAACATGAGAGTGTGTGAGGGTAAGTGAAAGTGTGAGACAGCGTGAGTGAGAGTGTGATAGAATCTAAGAGAACGTGATAGTTAGAGAGTGAGGTAAGAACCTCCTTCCCTCAGCCAGGGCATTAAAAATTTGAGCATGACAATGACCCACAACACACGGCCAAGACAACAAAGGAGTGACTCAAGAAAACGCACATTAAGGTCCTGAAGTGGCCTAACCAGTCTCCAGACCTTAATCCCATAAGCAATCTGTGGAGGGAGCTGAAGGTTTGCGTTGCCAAACGTGAGCCTCAAAACCTCAATGACTTGGAGAGGATCTGCAAAGAGGAGTGGGACAAAATCCCTCTTGAGATATATGCAAACCTGGTGTCCAACTACAAGAAATGTCTGACCTCTGTGATTGGCAACAAGGGTTTTGCCACCAAGTACTAAGTCATATTTTGCAAAGGGGTCAAATGATTATTTCATTGAGTAAAATGCAAAACAATTTATAATTTATTTAAAAGTTGTCATTCTGGATTATTGTTATTCTGTCTCCCACTGTTCAAATAAACCTACCATTAAAATTGTAGACTGATCATGTCTTTGTCAGTGGGCAAATGTACAAAATCAGCAGGGGATCAAATAATTGTTTCCTTCACTGTAGGTTTGTCAGGTTAATTGGGGGCTAAAGGGCCACTTTCAGTACGGTAAGTTGAGTAATGGATCACCAGAGCCAAAACAAACTCTCCGTACAAAACCCATAGCCAGAAGAGAATCGTGAAAGCCAAACCCAACACAAATGGGAACAGCCAGAAGACTATTCGGATGGTCCAGAGGTCAAAGGTAAGCGGTAACAATCTCGTAGTCTATGTGACATGCATGGGTTGTGGCAGGTGGCAACAATCTCATAAATATCCAGACAGGCACATGTCGGGGCAGGAGGCAAGTAACGCAATCAGGAGACAATCCAATAGTCAAAAACCCTAGGCAGGCAGCAATAAAGAGGAATAGGATCAAGATACGGGAAAAGGGGAACAGAGAAACAGCAGGGCACAACCACTGGGAAGCTGGTATAACAAAGTAAAAGTGAATTAGCTTGGTGCACTTTTATAAGGTGCGCAAACAGACAATGTTTTCATCTAAGGTAACAGAAGTTAGAGTGAATGGGTGAAAGGCCAGTAGGATGAAAACTGGGATCTAAAGGAAACAGGCCAATAGGGTGAAAAAGGAGACAGAGTTACTGATCAACAGGATGGCAGACAGACAAGAGACAGAGTTAATGGCCAGTATAGAGAAGGAGAACAATGGTAATTGACAAGAACGAAGTGTACCTGGACTATACCACAATGAAGTCATATAATGGCAAGAGAAAGGAAAGAGTAACATAAATGATACAGTAATGTAAAGCAGCATCCCTTCAGTCACCCTGACTTTGTCTCCCCTTGCACCCAACCCTAGGACAGCTGGGCCCCTTTGAATTGTAATGGTTGTACCCCTTGATGATACCCCTGTACCCTTGCATCTGATCTCTAATATATGTGTATTTTGATATCAATGTCCCTTAACAAAGCCAATGCCTTTCATCTGCCTTTTTCATCTATAACACTGATTTTATTTTGGATTGTTCTTTTACATCATTGTTACTCTTAAGAAAACAATTAAGCAAATTAGGTAAAAAGTAAGGCTGACATAGTTATTATCTTACAAGAAAAAAAAAACAATGCTTTCTCTCAGTACTGGAGGGCAGAGCCAGACACCAACGCTACAGGCACTGGCATCGTCCATAACACTGTCGGATCCTTACATCTGACATATCGTTTTACTCTTAAATGGCTTCATTAGCCTTGCCAGCAAAATGCAATCCTAAAAGAACTGTATGAAGCTGTCAATAAAAAGCATAGCATATTGAGAGGATTAAATCCTGCTGACATTCTACATAAAGTGAAGACATTTGACAGATCTGTTTTTGTTCTTGACATAAAATGAAATGCATGTGTATGGATGTGCTGATGCTGTTTATGTTGACTGTTTATTTTTTAAGAGACAAAAGTAATTTGTATGTTATCTTTTGGATATCTTCTTTATTAATATATAGTTAAAATCTCAAGAAAAGCAAGATGCTGACATTTATGCTCAAAGTTTAGGAAACCTATGGTTACCTTTTCAGAGGAGCTGAAACATCTGGTGTTTGTTTTTAACAAGTAAATCTGCCAGATCTTGTCTTTTTATGTATAATACCACATTTCACAGTTATACTGCTTCTTGGCATAGGCTGCTTCACTGACACGTTACTGCAAACATTTTAGTTGTTACCCTAATAGAAAAATGTTGTATTATTTATTTTGTTTTTGCTTTAATATGAAAAGTTGATGTCAGTGCTGTTCTCAGCAAGAGTAGCTGACACTGTCGGCGCTGTGCCCTTTATTAGTAGCTGAGGCTGTGCCGGTGCCGTCCTGTGTATTAGTAGCTGAGGCTGTGCCGTTGATGTCCTGTATATTAGTAGCTGAGGCTGTGTCTGTGCTGTCCTGTGTGTTAGTAGCTGAGGCTGTGCCGGTGGGGTCCTGTGTATTAGTAGCTGTGCCCGGGTGCGCCCAGATGTATTAGTGAGCTGAGGCTACATGCCGTGCTGTCCGTGTATTAGTAGCTGAGGCCGGTGCCAGTGCTGTCCTGTTATTAGACTGAGGCTGTGCCGGTGCCTGTCCTGTGTATTAGTTTAGTGTAGCCGTGTAGCCAGTAGCTGTCCTGTGTTATTAGTAGCTGAGCGCACGTGTGCGGTGCCCCAGCTGTATTAGTAGCTGAGGCTGTGCCGGTGCTGTCCTGGTCGTAGTAGCGGAGGCTGTGTCTGTGCCGTCCTGTGTCATTAGTAGGTGGCAGGCTCTTGCCTGGTGCCGTCCCTGGGTATTAGTAGGTGAGGTTGTGCCCGGTTGCCGTCCTGTGTCATCAGTAGCTGAGGCTGTGCCGGTGCTGTCCTGTATATTAGCTAGCATGAGGCTGTGCGCGTGCTTCCTGTGTGTTAGTAGCGGGAGGCTGCTGCTCTGTGCGTCCTGCTAGTTTAGTTAGCTGAGGTTGTGCCGGTGCTGTCCTGTGTTTAGAGCTGAGCGCTGTGCCGCGTGGTGTCCTGTGTATTAGTAGCTGAGGCTGTTGCGGTGCCGCCCAGTGCTATTAGTAGAAATGAGGGCTTGTGTCGCTTGCTGGTCCTGTTTGTAGTTAGTAGCGGAGGCTGTGCCGGTGCTGTCCTTGTGCTATTAGTAGGTGAGGTTGTGCCGTGCTTCCTGCTGTATTAGTAGCTTTGAGCTGTGCCAGTGCTGTTCCTGTGTATAGGTAGCTTGAGGCTGTGCCCGGTTGGTTGTCCTGTGTATTAGTAGGTGCAGGTTGTGCCGGTGCTGTCCTGGCATTTAGTAGGTGGGTTGTGCCCGGTGCATGTCCTGCTGTATTAGTAAGCTGAGGCCTGTGCCGTTTGGTGTCCGTGTGTATTAGTTAGCGAGGCTGTTGCCGTGCCGCCCAGTGTATTTAGTACTGAAGGCTGTCCGGTGCTGTTCCTGGTGTGTTAGTAGCGGAGGCTGTGCCGCGGTGTCCTGCTGTTATTAGTAGGTGGAGGTTGTGCCGCGTTGCTGTCCTGTGTATTAGTAGCTGAAGGCTGTGCCCAGATGCTGCTCTGTGTATTTAGTACTGAGCTGGCCCGCGTGCGTGTCCTGTGTCATTAGTAGTGGAGGCCGTGCCAGTGCTGTCCTGTGTATAGTAGCTGAGGTTGTGCGGTGCCGCCAGTGTATTAGTAGCTGAGGCTTGCCGGTGCCTCCCAGTGTCATTAGTAGCTGAGGCTGTGCCGGTGCTGTTCCTGGTGTAGTTAGTTAGCCGGAGGCTGTGTCTGTTTTTTTTTTTTTATGCCGCTCCTGCTGTGTCTCTAGTAGTGAGGTTGTGCCGGTGCCGTCCTGTGATCAGTAGCTGAGGCATGTGCCGGTGCGGTCCTGCTTGTATCATGTAGCTGAGGCTGATGCCGGTGCGGTCCGTGTATTAGTGCTAGCTGAGGCTGTGCCGGTGCTGTCCTGTGTGTTTCAGTCAAGCGGAGGCGGACTGTGACCGGTGCCGTCCTGTCATTAGTAGCTGGAGCGTCTGTGCCGGGCCGTCCTGTTGATCAGTAGCTGAGGCTGTGCCGGTGCTGTCCTGTGTATCAGTAGCTGAGGCTGTGATGTGCTGTGTATTAGTATCTAAGGCTGTGCCGGTGACCTTGTGTGTATTTTTTGTTAGTAAAAATCTTTAAGCCTTGATATCCATGCAGAGATTGCACCTGTTACTACGTATTCGCTTATAAATTGAGTGTCAGCCTTTTTAACACCACCATTCTTTGTTAGCGTAGTTATGTCTGTGTTTATGATGGCACTAAAGTGCAAAGTATAAAATGACTGAACCATGTGAAAGTTTAGTTATCAATATACCTTAATGAATGAGTAAGCGAACATCTGCTTCTTGCAGTATTTCTGGATTTTATGTCTAAAATCTTAGAATTAGGTTGGCAGATAGTAACAATGTTCACCAAAATGCAACATGGCTCTGGTAATTGGTGCCAGATGTTATTACAATTTTAGACATTTGGGTTTTTTGAATTTGTTAATATTACTAACCTGCAAACATTAACCCCAGCTACACAGGAAATATGTAGGCGGCAACACGCCTGGACTGGCCATCGAACAAACTGGACCAATGCCCAGTGGATCAGTGCCTTCCCCTCCAACATAATTCTATTGCCACTTTTGTGGCAGATACCATCCTTTAGTGTGTGGCTTCTACACATAGCCGCTAAACTGTAGAAATGAAGCATGCAGCTGCATGTATATATAGAAGACTGCCGCAAGTACGCCATATTAGCCATTGGCTGCTAGGTTGGCCCTGGGAGGCAAAGCAGATCCAGAATGCCGACTTTGTATATAATACTTAATACAGCTCCAATGGAAAGATATTAGTCCTTTCTGGATGGAAAATATACTTAAAACTAACTATTCATGTTAACTGTTGTGTTAATTATAATGTTATATACTAAACATTATACGCATATTTAACAAAGGATGTGTAACTTAAGGTGCTACATCAATATACATAAAATAATATTAAATAAAATTAGCTGCTTTACTAAAAAAGTGTCGGTCCCATAAACACCATAAATTGGAATTTATGCTGTATATATATATATATATATATATATATATTAATGTTGAAAGTATATATGTGTAAAATACTGGCCCATTAACTATGTGTATATATGTGAAAATTACCAGTTGGAGTGCACAGAAATAAAATTTAATATATAATATATATATACTATATATATTATATATATAAATATAAATATGAATGTTCCTGTGTAAAACATAAAAAGTACTTATAGTACTTAAACACCGTGTGTTTAAAAATACCCGATTCCTTTTTGGAAATTCACTCATTTGGTTTGGAACAGATACACATTTACACATATTATACACAATTATAAGTCGAATTATAAGTGGAAGCATTCATGGGATCATACAATCTTCTTCTCAGCTGGGATACTTCTCTCCTGCTTTCCCTTAATTTAAATGGTTGTTATATATATATATATTAATATATAGCTGTAAAGGGCAGAGGAATAGGGAACAAAAACGGCATAGCTTGATACTGTTTTGCAAGTTTTTGACAAAGTAAAGTTTAAAGAGGCTTAGAGTTTCTGGTGGTGATAGCTTGGGAGAGAAATCACTATATGCTCTTTGTTGTAAATTAGAAAAAGTCTCCCAATGAGGCACAGTGGCAGCCTCTATCTGTGTAACTGTTAAAAAAGTTTTGGGCTTCGTTAGTTGCAGTTTGCATATCTATACATTTCGAAAAAGAACCTTACTGCCTCGAAACCTTTTTCATGGCTAATATTTGCGTGTAATGAACTGACATCACAAGTAACTAAAAATTGTCTCCCTTTCCAGTTTATGTTCGCTAAAATATTTAGAGCATCCGAAGTCCTTAAATAGGCTCTTGTATTGGAGACTAAAGGTGGGACATTTCTGTCAATGTGCTCCGACAGTATTGAGGATATAGACCCTACTGCTCACACTGCTGAACGACCTGGAGGGTTTACAGGGTTCTTGTGCAATTTTGGAAGAGTATAAAAAGTTGGTGTTATAGGAAAGAAATTATTTGCATAATCAGATTCTGATGTTCTGAGGAAAGTCAGCAATGACTGAAATGTCGACTTGACTTTGAATAAAGAGAAATTGTTAATTTATAGACCTGGAGTGCTGACCATCTTTTGAAAGTGCTTTGTATGGAAACTGCTGGTTACTAGCACCAGGCTTGGGAAATTTGGAATGGTGTTCAATGGACTTTGTGAGTAAATATATATATATATATATATATATAATATATATACCACCGTATATAATATATACTATATATTATATATAGATATATATATATATATATATATATATATATATATGCACAACCTATGAAATTTGAAGTTAGAGATCAACTGATGAAGCCCAAGGCAGGCGAAACGCGTTGTGACATGATTACACAGAGGCTGCCGCTGTGACTTTTCTTAATTTACAACAAACTGCAAATTGTAAGCCTTTTTGATCTTCATGAAAAACTTGCAAAACAGTATCATGCCATGTTGTTTTTGTTTCTTTTTCCTCCACTTTTACACATATATACTTTGATGTGATATGAGTGGAAGCATTCATGTGATCGTACAATTTTCTTCTCCCCCGTTTCCTTGATTTAGATGCTTGCTTATAAATCAAGGAAATGGGGGAGAAGAAAATTGTACGATCCCATGAATGCTTCCACTCATAATCATCATGTACGTGTATATTGAGTCATACATGCTCTGATGAGGCTATTTTTCACACATGGAATGCACTGTTCCAATGTCTCTTTTTTGTTTCTCATATATGCTACATTGAAATATTTAGACCAGAGGAAAGGAATCTGTGACCATCTGTATCAATTTGAATTAAATAACTGCTGTTTCTTTTACTACATTCTGGTTTAAGTACACGGAATACAGTGTGTGTGTGTATACTGTATACCTGATCAAAATGATTTGTTCTAGTGTTAATATAATTGTAGTAGCAAATCCACGTAGTTAGAGTCCCTTCAGTTATAGTTTCTCAAATAAAAATACATTTAAGCTCCCTAAGGTATGAATTGTATATAGCCTTTCAGCCTCCTACCAGGATATATGTAAAAAAAAGGAAATCTTCATGCATTCTTCCTAGTAAGATATTTTTAAAATAAATACATATTGATAGCAATATTCACAGTGAGAAATGTTCATAGTTTTACATAGGTTGAATTTTAAATCTTACCTATATCTGCTAAATGGTATAAATTACAGACTCGGGAAACCAGTAGGCTAACTTTAGTGGCATTTATCCGATGCTGTAATTACTTGGAAACACATAATTTGGTTCAACTTCTGGCTGAAACTATTTTTGTCTAAATAGGATAGCAATCTATGCTTCTACGGTTTATGGCAGTTAGTAAAGATGGAAAAAAGGATAACATCAGTTTGGTTAAGTAGAAATCAAATGTCTTACTAATGCAAAATTGAAACACTAAAACCATTTGGCTTAACTTAAGAATTTTAATTTCCCTTTTTATATCCCTTAGTACATCCTGGTTTGGCATAGAATGGTCTCATTATTATTTTACTATTATCTTGTATTTGTACAGCGACAATTTACGCAGAGCTTCTTCCAATACATCAGGGGCGTCCAACATGCGGAGAAATAGAACTATTTCATTTTTACTTGTATTTCTAGTCACAAAACGTTCTAGGCCCAGAAATCAGTGAGCGAAAAAGTAAAGGTTTTGTGTCATTTAATTTTAATCTGCATATTTTATTAAAGGCCATATTTTCTCACAGTGAAAAATGAGTGCGGCCCTCGCACAAATACAATTCTGATGAAGTGGCCCACTGCAGAAAAAAACTTGGACACCCCTGCAATACATATATTGAAGGGGTTTGACAAAGATAGAATTGACAGATATGCATATATTATCATTTTCCTGCTGCTACTTTTTACCACGGAAACTAAGGGTACTTGAAGAGTGTTGACCAAGTCGTGACCAAGTTATAAGTGCCTCTTCCGTGTTTCAAATATAATTGTAGCTAGGCTGATGCCTTTAAGCTTATCTCTGATCTATATAAAACCACAAAACATTTCTATGTATGCCTTCAGCAATATTCTGTTGCTGAACACAGATTATCGGTACTTTATAATTCCGTTTCTCATATTGACACTTGTTACACTTTTTGCCTGGAAGCCATGTCACTGCTATCTCGTGACTGATTTCTCATGTGGTTTTACCATGTTTGAAGGGATAGATTATTTGTGTATTTATCTCAGTTCTGAAATAAAATCTTCTCACTTTGTTTGCAAAAAAAATGTGAACTTACTACCAGCTTGTTAAAAAAAAGGTAAACACAGAAAAGTGTTAACCACTTATTTGCGAATAAGGATGGAGACGTTAAATAATGGTGCATTATAAATTGGTTATTTCATAACGGTTACATTCTACTCAGATAATACAGTGAAAGGCACAGGAGTCTCTTTATGCATGGAAATTGGAAACTTAGGTTTTGTTAACAAAGTGGAAAAGTGATCTGATCCATAATGACTAATATCACTGGGGCATAAAATATAGCTGGAAAATGACATTTGGATTCACACAAACCTTTTTTAACAAAAAATTCCTTTTTGTTTTGCACAAATCTCCAATAACAAGGAGGGTCCCACGAAACAAATAAAAATGAATTGCACAATCTCCGAAACTCTGTTTCATTTGCGACAACATACTCAACCCAGAGAAGACAGCTCTCTCTGCACCTGGTGGAACAAATGTCTTTCTTGAAAGTCAATCTACCCAAGTTAGCTAAGACATCATTCAATATTCAATATTCAATTGAGTGATGTTCTATACCCCTCCTAACTCTGGTGGATCTATTCTTTTAATTTTTTCGTGGGAAATTCAGTCCTGCACCAGGAGGCTGCATATGCCAGTGCCTATCCAGGCCACATCCCTTACTATAGCTGCTGCTCCTCTGTTTCCTTCCTTAATCGGGGCTGTCAATTCTTGTTTTTTTCTAATATTGGAGAAAATTCAGTCTTCTATCTGTCTGGATTTGTCTGTCTGACAATGGCCGCCCTGCCTTTGAAGCTCATCCGACTTACTCTGGGGATCAAATCTTGTTCTTTTTTTCTAATATGAGGGAAATATTTATCTTGTTCCTTATGGCTGGATACGCATGTCTGCTAGTGCCTGCACTGAGCCTTTTTTTTCTAATTGTGAGGAAAATGAATTGTCCTGGACAATGGGGCTAGATGTATGTATCTGCCAGTGTCTACCCAGTGCCCTACTACTACTGCTGCTGCCGCCATATCAGCTTCTTTACTCTGAGGGATCAATTGATCAAAATTGTCCAAGTTTTGGACAAATTAATTCCCATAGCATGGTGTTGGATGTGTGTGTCCGGTGGTGCAGTGTTGCTGTTGCTGGTGGTCCTGCAGTGAAGAATTTGGATTTCTTCCTTGAGATGATGCTGTTGTAAGTGAAAGCTTAATCCAGAAGGTGGTAGGGATACCCCCCAATTCTGTTTCCAAGCCCTCTGAATTTCATCCAAACCGGATGATTGGAAAACTAAAATTGGAAAAAAAGATGCAATGAGATGTGCCATTCTTACAGCTAAAGATCACTCCTCCTTCATACTAATGAAACAGTTTTGATAAATGAAATATTTCATCATCACCCTTTGGTTGCTAACTTTTAGTTAAAATAAAATTAGAGACATTGTGATTAACATGATATAATTAGATGATCCTAAAGTGTACATATACATTTAACCCCTTAATGACCCAATAGACACACAGGTACATCCATACAAGGTGTGCCCCTTAGGAAATACCTGCACATCATGCCTTTTTTCTCAGTGGCAGGGATATCTTTCTGATGCTTCAAGGGATCAGGCTTTATACTCACAGCCCGGACTCTTCCCTGTCGCAATAAAGCCAGGAATGCCTGTGGCGTGAGCCGGCACATATTTATAACAGGAAAGCCTGATCAATGTTGGTGCCTACCCCTTTTTAAAAGAAAAAGGTACCCACTCGTAATTTCACTAATTCATTATATATATATATATATATATTGTGACAAACCACCAAGACTGTCTGGGATTCGGATATAACCGCAGTCTTCTAGGGTAGGAAAGATTAAATTAATACGTAGATGCCTGTTTAATTTGTACACTCCTTGGCAGAGTCACATAAGCACCTAGTACACAAACTGTAGTTTTTCTCAGTACCCTTGGGCAGCTTGTCTGCTTGCCAACTAAAATAAATTCAAATGTCTGAAAGGCATTCTGGCAGCATCCTCTCCTCGGAAAATATGGCCTGGATTTTTAAGGACACAGACCCCCTGTTAGCGGGATGGAAAACTGGCCTACTCTGCCCTTCTGGATACTCCACCCTGGGGACCAAAAATACACAACCATTTTGATCAATTGATCCCTCAGAGTAAAGAAGCTGATATGGCGGCAGCAGCAGTAGTAGTAGGGCACTGGGTAGACACTGGCAGATACATACATCTAGCCCCATTGTCCAGGACAATTCCTTTTCCTCACAATTAGAAAAATCCTCAGAGCAAGAATGAGCTGCAGCAGCAACATAGATAGGGAAAGGCTCAGTGCACATATTATACTATACTCTCCCTGGGGTTGTACTTTTCCACTATCCAGGGCAGGGACTGAGACATTGTGGGTCCTAAATACACACCGTTTAGGACCACACCTCTGTCACTATATATATATATATATCTGTATAT
>VKOC01024226.1:0-11332 GCA_009364415.1 Spea multiplicata | reverse complement strand
AATATTAATTCATGTAAATTATTTTTTCATGTTTAATAAAAGCTATGATTGAGAAAAATATATTTTTTAAATTTCCTTTTATTTGCCAACCTGCCCCCCCCAGTTATGCCACTCTGCCCCCAGAAATGCTTTATACCCCCCTATTTGCCACTCTGCCCCATGATATGCCTTATACCCCTATATGCCACTCTGGCATATAGGGGGTTAAAAGGCATATCATGGGGCTGAGTGGCATATAGGGGGTTAAAATGCATTTCTGGAGGTATATAGGCATATCATGGGGCTGAGGTCCAGAAATGCATTTTAACCCCCTATATGCCACTCAGCCCCATGATATGCCTTTTAACCCAGCATGTACTGGCTGCCTTGGCTTGATAGGAGTGTGATTATATATATCAAACTGCTAACAGCAATCACACTCCTATCAATCCAAGGCAGCCAGTACATGCTGGGACCTGGGGATGATAGTAGTGGGATTACAGCCTCCCCATGCCATGCTACAACCCCCACCCCCTTACACATCCATGCTATCACACACACACTTATTCACAAACATTTAAACACTCATTCATTCCATTTATCACACATACTTCACACATCAATCACAAAAACCCTCCCCCACCCCCTTACCTGAACTGCAGATCTCCCACTCGAAGACTTCTGCAGGGGCCCGGCTGTGCGAGCAACTTCTCTGGCCCCGCCCCCAGAGGAAGGAGGGGGGAGGCAGTGTTATGTGAGGAAGCTGCTAGCTTCCTGTTCTCCGGCTGCTAGAAGAGACGCTGCTCGCGACCAAAGCACCGGTGAGCAGCCTGGCCCCAGCAGAATGAGGTCTGATTAGAAGACGACCTCGATTATAAGACGAGGGGTATTTTCCAGAGCATTTGCTCTGAAAAAAACCTCGTCTTATAATCGAGCAAATACGGTATTCTAGGGATGCACCAAAATGAAACTTCTGGACCAAAACATTCACTTAGCCAAAACCAAAAATGACCCCCCACCTTTAAAAGTAATAATAAAAACTCACATGTTTAATAAAAGTAGGTAACACACCACAATTGAACAAAAAAAATTAGCAATATGACTTGGCATGATAGGAGTGTGATTGCTGCATACCTAGGCAACCAGTAAATGCTCGTACCTAGGCATGATGGGACTGGGATTGCTGTTACCAATCACACTCCTATCATGCCAAGTCAGCCAGTACATGCTGGTACAGGGTGGCTGTAAGTGATGTGCAGACCCCATATTGCTGGCAGCATCAATACACAAGGGGGGCAGCTAGCTAGGTTTCAGCATGTACTGGCTGACTTGGCATGATAGGAGTGTGATTGCTAACAGCAATCACAGTCCCATCATGCCGAGGTTCCAGCACTTACACATCCATGCTATCACACACACTCTCATTCATATACTCATTCATTCACAGATTCATTCCCTCAATCACACATACTCATTCAAACACCCTCCCCACCCCCTTACCTGCACTGCAGCTCATCGATGCCGCTCACAGACTTCAGAAGGGGGCATGGCCTCCCTCTGCGTTCTCTGGTACTGCACAGAAGAAGCAGGACTGGAGGAGAGTCATGTGATGTCACGTGAACTCTGCTGGGTTCCGCTTCCTCTTTGCAGTACAAAAGACCCTCCCACTGGTAAGTAGCAGGGCTCTTGTTGTAGCAGGGCTCGAGGTGTGGCCTGCGTAAGATCGGTTGCCCAGCCTGCCGATCTTACACAGGCCGCACCTCGAGGGCCGCATATTGGACGCCCCTGCCCTAGCATAAATAGAACTCTTTCATTTTTACTTATCCAGAATAGTGAATTTGTAGTCACAAAAATTTCTCGGCCCAGAAATCAGTGAGAGGAAAAGTAAAAGTTTTGTGTCATTTACTTTATTTTAATCTGCATATTTTATCAAAGGCCATAGTTTTTCACAAAGAAAAATTAGTGCGGCCCTTGCACGTATACAATTCTGATGAAGTGGCCCACTGCAGAAAAAACTTGGACACCCCTGCAATATAAGAAAAGATGGTTATGTAAAAAATGTGAACCTCAGAAGTAATGTAACGTGCCTTTTTTTCTTATTCACTCCCACAGTACCAGATGTCTCACAATTTCAAAATGGAATTAAAAAATGAAATTATTTTGTCTCATGAGGTATAATTTGAATAAAATATTTTTATGAGGAACTGAGTGTCAGGAACGCACCCTACTCCAAGCGCGCACGTGACTTGGTTCTGGTGGTAAAAGGATTAAAATCAGTCTGTCCTAGACCGGAAATAGTGATAAAAATATCCATCCTTAACACCACCCGCAATTAACTATAATGATATAACTAATATCATAATGCTGCCACCACCAAGACAATTTATAAATGGGGTGCCCTGGTCCCAAGCGAATTAGACTAAAAACCCGCAGAATATACTTTAACACAATAATTATGTGATTTCAAATTACCAATAAAATGGTCTAATCAGGTAACGTGAGTCTTTACCAGACAAAGGCAGAATAAAGGAATATTTATTATGAACAAAAAATAGTCACAGTGCATACAAAAAAGATGATAAACAGATTATTTACACCAACAGATAAAATAAAAAGGAGAAATTTCAGAAAACCTAACTACTCACTTGAATGGTAAGTAACAGTTTTTCTGTCCGTAAGGCTCCGGCAAGAAAGATGGCGACTTACTCAAAATTAGATCTTGGCCCCTAGTAAGCACACTGACCAATTTCCTCCCATTAACTTTATACCTTTTGCAGTTAATCTCGAGTTTCCAAGCCGGCCCAGAGGTGGTATAAGCGGAGGGAAGGTGTACCTATAGGAACCATAAGTGACCTCCCCCTTGTGTTGTGGAAACATATCAGTCAAAATAACTTTTTTCATTTTATCTTCCCTCCTGTGCTCGTCACAGCAATAATTCTTGCATTTATGAATTTCTTGTAAATTATGAAGTCCATAGATATGTCACACTTGCTACTTATGACTGAATATCAAAGACTTCATGATTCCTTCCAAACAGTTTAAGTTGTGCCATATTTGTATTCTTTTTGTAGGGTGCACTTTTCCCGTTCTAGATATGCACAAAAGGAGGTATGATTATGAATCTATGGGTTATTATTGACGTATGTGTTGGATATGACCTGGATATAAAATGGTTTTCCTGACTGCTAGTGGTCACTTAGCATATCAAAGAATCCAGTATCTATGAGGGGATACGGGCATATGGTGGATCAAGTAGACATAGAGGTACCTCCACTGTAGGATTTCACACCTTGCAGAGGGCCCCGGTTGGAGTCAGAGCTTCAAAAGACAAATTTATCTTAAAAGACCTTTTGGCACCACATGCCTATACAATCGAATTAACCCCTCTCATACTGAAATTGGCCATACCATCTCTACGTAGTAGCAAGTCCATGTATGCACTACACAAGTTGGCATGACACTGAGCACAATTGTAAAATGTTTTACTCTGTGTGGCTTACAAATGTTTTTTTATGTCACTAAAGATATAAGAGGTTTTTGTTGCCTATATAGGACTGCCAGAAGGTCCATTTCAACATCAAATAAAATATTTACCTACTCATATTTTTGACATTCTGTTTATATCAATTTTCAAACGGCCATGTATTAAAATATATTTGTATTAAAGTATGGAAAAAAATCAGGTTATTACACAAAATATGTTGGAGTTTTATTATTTATATTGATGGCCATATTTAATGTTATAAAAATGTATTTAGTTATATATGCTTACAAGTGACAGTTAAAAAAAAAGTTTCTAAAAATGTTAATCCTGAAAATACGTGCAAATGATATTAAAAATGTCTCAGCATACATTTCTATTGAAATGTTTAACTTTAGCTATAAAAGGAAATGCACAGAAAGTGCTTACAACCAGAAAGATGGGTAGCACTGCCTATTAGTAGCTAGGAATAGTATGGAATGCAGTATTTCCAAGATTCCCCATCTCCACCACAGCTGCATGTGCGTAACCTGACGTTTCACAGCAATAGCCGACACTAGGAGGCAGTGTACATCAGTACTTGTAAGAGCCCACGGTATTTGGGTATGTTGGTACCTTCAAACAGGCACTTAAAAGGCTATTTCAATTAAGGTTGTTGTGGGCAGTTGATCAAACCGTGTAAGCTGTGTGTATACTGGCCCAATACAATAAATACTGTTTAATAATAGATGGTTTTATGGCACTTTTTTTTGCATAGTAGTCTCGACAGTGACAGCAGAACACATTGCACAAAACCTGCAAACTGTTACCAATGCCATCAGCTACTTCTGTTTGTGTCCCTTCCACTCTGTTTATGTGTATGTCTTTCCAATTGCTTTGTATTTATATCTGTGTCTTGTACATTTTCAGTCTTGCATTCACTCAATCTCTTTGCATGCCCCCTATTCTCACAGACATGTCCATAGAGTGGTCTGTATGGAAAACAATGTACTCTGTAAGAAGAGATGGCAGTTTCCAGCAGCTCTTATGTTACCAGCAGACAGGGACTGAAACTTCCCCTTTAAGCTTTTATATTCTATGGGAGTATAAATACAATAGATAAGATATATAATATAAATATACACTGTTCAAAATAATAAAGGGAAGACTAAGATTACATATCCTAGATCTGAATGAACTAATCGTATGACATACTTTCGTCTTTACATAGTTGAATGTGCTGACAACAAAATCACACAAAAATTCTCAATGGAAATCAAATGTATCAAGCCATGGAGATCTGGATATGGAGTCACACTCAAAATCAAAATGGAAAACCACACTACAGGCTGATCCAACTTTGATGTAAGGTCCTTAAAACAAGTCAAAATGAGGCTCAGTAGTGTGTGTGGTCTCCACGTGCCCGTATGACCTCCCTACAACGCCTGGGCATGCTCCTGATGAGGTTGCAGATGGTCTCCTGAGGGATGTCCTCCCAGACCTGGAGTAAAGCATCCGCAAACTCCTGGACAGTCTGTGGTGCAACGTGGCGTTGGTGGATGGAGTGAGACATAATGTCCCAGATGTGCTCAGATTCAGGTCTGGGGAACAGGCGGGCCAGTCCATAGCATCATGCCTTCCTCTTGCAGGAACTGCTGACACACGAGGTCTAGCATTGTCTTGCATTAGGAGGAACCCAGGGCCAACTGCACCAGCATATGGTCTCACAAGGGGTCTGAGGATCTAATCTCGGTACCTAATGGCAGTCAGGCTACCTCTGGCAAGCACACGGAGGGCTGTGCGGCCCCCCAAAGAAATGCCACCCCACACCATTACTGACCCACTGACAAACCGGTCATGCTGGAGGATGTTGCAGGCAGCAGAACGTTCTCCACGGCATCTCCAGACTCTGTCACATGGGCTCAGTGTGAACCTGCTTTCATCCGTGGAGCACAGGGCGCCAGTGGAGAATATGCCAATCTTGGTGTCCTCTGGCAAATGCCAAACGTCCTGCATGGTGTTGGGCTGTAAGTACAACCCCCACCTGTGGACGTCGGGCCCTCATACCACCCTCATGGAGTCTGTTTCTGACCGTATGAGTGGACACATGCACATTTGTGGCCTGCTGGAGGTCATTGGCAGTGCTCTTCCTTGCACAAAGGCTGATTGTGTGTCTCCTGATGTACTGGCCTGTCTCCTGGTAGCGCCTCCATGCTCTGGACACTACACTGGCAGACACAGCAAACCTTTTCGCCACAGCTCGCATTGATGTGCCATCCTGGATGAGCTGCACTACCTGAGCCACTTGTGTGGGTTGTAGACTCCGTCTCATGCTACCACTAGAGTGAAAGCACCGCCAGCATTCAAAATTGACCAAAACATCAGCCAGGAAGCATAGGAACTGAGAAGTGGTCTGTGGTGACCACCTGCAGAACCACTCCTTTATTGGGGGTGTCTTGCTAATTGCCTATTATTTCCACCTGTTGTCTGTCCCATTTGCACAACAGTATGTGAAATTGATTGTCCATCAGTGTTGCTTCCTGAGTGGACAGTGTGATTTCACAGAAGTGTGATTGACTTTGAGTTACATTATGTTGTTTAAGTGTTCCCTTTATAATTTTAAGCAGTTTATAATCAAATATCAAAGGTGACCATATGAAATTTCTGATACCTACATACACCGACCACAAACATAGAACTAGAATTTATTTATTTTTCATATTTTGTAACACAACATCAATTTAGTTATTTGTTGTTCTTATTCCTAACCGCAGAAATCATGAACACAGAATGCCAGGTACTCAGAACCGTTGGGTATAAAATCAAGCAATTCCCCTGTGAACTTTTCCATTTCATCAATGGACACATAACCTGCTGAGAAAATGATTATTATTATATATATAGCACTACCATATCGGGCAAAAAGGGCAAAATGGGAAGCCACCAGGTACACTGTGATTATACATTAAATTACAGGAGATTATTTAGTGCTGGTACAATGGGAGAGAGCAAAAATTAACTAACATTTAAACTGACAATACACAAAATAGAGTATAACGGTACAGTAGGAGACGAGGGCCTTGCTCTTGTGAGTTTGTAATCTATTAAGATGTTGAGTGGAATGAGAGAAAAGGTGTGACTGCTTCGGCATGTCATGTAGAAATCTTCACGTTGGGGAGGCTAGGCTGTATGCGTCTCTGAATACGTGGGTTTTTAATGAGAGCTTAACATTAGAATAAGTAGGATAGAGTCTGACAGAACAGGGTAGGATTTTCCAGAGAATAGGTAAAAGTAGGGTATAACTCAAAGCTCAGTCTAGGAGATGTTGAGCTTCAGGTAGTGAGGTGCCATCCAGGAAGCAAGCTTCAGAGTGACTTTGAGGTGAGTTAGAAGACTTCAGGAAAGAAATGGTAAATTAGTATGGCATTGTCATGGAGGTAGTACTGAAAACCAAAAGAAGAGATTAGTTTTCTTAGAGCGGATGAGTAGTTAGTAGAGAGTAGGGGCCCCAGAACTAAGGCTGAGCAACAGAAGTGGTAAAGGAGAAGAGTAAGTGCCAGAAAAGGTGACTACAGAGAGGTTGGATTTTAGCCAGGAGAGAGCCATGTCAAGGGTCAAGGATGGAAATAGAGGAAGTGTTAAATGTAGGTTGAATGTACCAGTGTAAGATGGGGATTTAGGCTGTAGGGAAGGTTTCTTGGGAGAGATTCCAAAATGTTTAAGGAAGATGTAAACATGTCAGTGGAAATAGATGGTTAGGGTAGGTGTAAAGACAATGGAAAGGAATGGCAAGACATACAAGGGAATTGGATTAAATGGGCATATTATGAGGTAGGGGAACAAGAGGACACCGGTGATCATGTAAGCGGTGATAGGATTAAAGCAGTTAAGGGTGGGTTCTTGCAAAGAGATGGGCTGAGGTACCTTGTAAGTAGCACCATTCAGGAGGATGTTAAAAGGAGAGGACGGAGTTAAAGGACAAAGGAGTGTTAAAAAAAGGAAATCAGATATTTGTTCAGTGAGGTCAAGAGCAGAAATGTAAGGAAAAATGCATACATTTTTAGTGTACAAAGTCCTGAGGTAAACATGATCTTCTCAACAAATGCACAGCAATACGAGAGCATCTTTGAAGAGGGTCTTTTTGGAGTGCAATGGCAGAAGTGGGAGTACAGAAGAGCAGGAGCAAACTCATCTATGACAGAAGCTAGTGTATGGCTGTACTGCACTGTGGCAACATCAGAACAGGAGGGATGTTGCAAAGGAAAGGTAGATGCGTTAGTTGCAGCAGGTCAAGGTCACATAGGTTTATATTGGTTTGTGGGGGCTTTTTATCTGGAGACAGAGTGGGAGATACAGCAAGGCTGCTGATAAAACAGAAATGGATGTTTAAGAATTTAGAGATTATGCAAATACGGGAGAAGCCCAGTACAATCTGGTGGTCTTTGTGGTGTGTGTGAAGTAGATGGTCAATTATGGAAGACTAAAGGAAATGGTGACAGATAACAGTTAAGAGGCTGAAAGGGAAGAGGCATAGTTATAATGAAGTCACTGAGGATTAGTGTGGAGATATTTTAAGACCAAAGGTGAGTGAGGTAGGAAGCATTGTGGTTAAGCTTATACATGTGCGAAGATGGAAGCAAGTAGGAATAAAGGAACAGGGTAGGTTTACATGTAATTTAAAGAGGGAGTGTGAGACAGATAACAGATGGGATTAGGATCTGCGGTGATGTGCTGCCTTCACTTGAATTTGGTAATAGTGATGGAATTAATGAGTTCATGTGATGGAGTGATGAAAGAAAGGGCTGTTATATTGGGAGCAAGCGTTCTTGCAATACTAATATATTTTCACATTGCAGCAGGGTTCATGAGACTCATCAGCTCCTGTGTAAGTGAAGCCACTAAGAAATACCCAACTACAGAAAGAAAGTTGCATTGCTGAGAGAGCTCTCGTTCATTATACATTTGTACTTCATTGTTTACCTGTCAACATATTATTTACTGGATAATTCTGAAGGGTGTAGTACATCATTTCCTCCACATCTGCTTCAACTGACCCTAAATGCTCATTCCTGCAGACATCAATAATGTAAATTTACTGCAACTACACAATTTTAGCACAACAAAAGCAACAAAATTAGTAGAAAGGATTCACCATTACAACTCTTTATAGAGCAAAATCATGATCACGTAGAAGAGCCATGTAACTGTGCCAAAAGTTTAAGGGTACCTGATTTACCTGGGTCTCACCAAATGTAAAATAGTTTTCTGTTTTGCTTCATTTGTCCTTGGCGGACTTCCTTTTTACATTTACAAGTTACAATATTACTGTATATATTTAACATGTTGACCTTACCATTCCACCCCACAGCTGTATTCAGCAATAAAATCAAGGCAGCATCCCTTTCATTCATTTACCTGCTTCATGACCTGTATCTCTTTGTAACAAAACATCAACAAGTAATTTCAATAATTTGCTCTTCATACAAATGCAGAGCACAAGTTACTTTTGGCTCACAGAATAGGCATGTTGGATAATACAAGCCCAGATTGTACCATCTATTTTTGTCTTATTTCTCAAAAAAATACCCCCAAAAACTAAAAAAACAAACACTATTTGAAATACTTTGATTTAAGAATAAGTACAATATGTTTTAAATCTCTAGCTTTAAAAGCACAATATCATCATCCTTATAGAGAAAAACTCCTACCTTATATCACATTCAGATAGTTGGCATGGCTTCTCTTTACTGCAAGGCACTCCTCTGGTACTGGTATTCAAATCCTGCTGCATTGATGTAGTATTATCATTTTCTATATAGTGCAAACAGTTTGCAAGACTTTGCACAGTAAAGCAGATCCAAAACATCAATTAAAAAGTTCAAATGCTCATGTTTCCTCTGTACCTGTTACTGTCAGTCAACACCTTAGCATGTGTTTAGCATCTCCTGAGTACAATGATAACCCCTATGCGTGGGTTTGTCAAGAGGTAAATGGCCAACTTTGCAAGGTGTGCATTTTTTGGAATTTCAACATCTGGTCAGTCTGCGCCAATGTCCCATTTTTGGGACATCTTTTTACCCGGCTAATTCGATTTACCTCATCAAATCATACTTTTTTTCATGGACATCTCATTTAAAATGCCAATATTTTAACTGTTTCCATGGGAGAATTTTTGTGAAGATATAGCGCTAATTTTACTTGCTCATAAATTATATATAGTTGGGCTGGTTTCTTTTTTAATTGCATTGGAACTGGATGGTTCACCTGATCATCAGTTCATTAGTGGGAGTTATTTTTACATGTTACCAAATGTTTATCATTTTTAATTTTTTTTTTCATTATTATTTTACTAATTATATTGTGATTAGAAAGCTGGGCTCCATTGGCTTGCAGTACCTGGGCAGACCCTCTGTGAACTCATTAGCATTTCAATTGGCGCCACCATCTTGTAAGCGACAGCAATGTTGCTCACCGATGGCGCTTGTGGCTCCTCTCCAAAGCAATTACAAGGTAATCTGGGAATATGGAGGCATTTCAGCAGCACCATTTATGCTTAAGAAGCAATTGCTGACCACTGCCTAAGCTCTGTGTTAACCAGCTTGGGGGGTGCATTTGCAGCGATTGCAGCAATTTTAAAGCAGCCCTTACATGTATGGGCATCGTCACAAATGCATTGCATTGTGAGCCCGTACACGTACGGCCTTCTTCATGAAGGGGTTAAGGAGAGAACTACACCATAATGGATCAGCATATATATATCTGCAAGAGAAAAAAAGACTGCGAGGCACATTGCTAAAGCACACAGACATAAAACATATTTATATTTAAAAAGTTACCACAAAAGTCACCTGTAGAGTATGGTCCTTTATTTCCACACTGTCCTGTTCCACAGAAGGCATGTTGCTCTGCTCCCAAATAAAGCTTCCAATTTTTCTTTTGATTTCTGTAAAGGAAAAAATAAATATGAGACTAATAATGTAATATATGGATATTATGGATTTATTATGTTTTTATGCCCTAGTAAGAATATGGAAAATTACCAAAAAATGATGGCTTGGAGGTACAACACCACTTTTCTGTACTGTGCAAATGTCATATATTATATAGCAAGATTAATAAGTGGTTTGTTTTGAGTAAATAGCTGTTTACATCCTGTGGTATATGCATCGCGAGTAGTCTTTCACTATTCGCTTAATTTCAGAGTGTAATTGTATTTAACAGAAAATAATATAAAGGTTGCTTGCCAAGTAATAGGCTGCTCGTGGAAATGTTTGGGTAGAAGTATACACACTTTGAAGTGCTCATTAGTAGGGCTGCAACAACGAATCGATGAAATCGATAATAGCTTATGAAAAATACCGGTAGTTGTCAACAATTTTCATAATCGATTAGATGAATCGATTTTTATAGATCTATTTGAGATCGGATTATAACTCTAGAATCCAGACCCCCGCAAAGCTGCAGGAGACCTGGATCCTCTCTGCTACCCGGTGAGGGTCTGTGCAAAACGCGCAGACATCCTCTGCTTCTCCCCTCCACTTCCGCTGGGGCTTCTATTACTGAACCCGGCGTCACGAGACCTTCCGGTGCGGCTTCCATCATGGAAGCCCCAATGGAAGCGGAGGGGAGAAGCGGCTGTCTGCGCACATCGCAGACCCCTACCGGCTGCCGGGGATGATCCAGGTCCCCTGCGCGATGTGTCTCCGCTACTTCATCTCACTGCCACTTCCACCTGCCCCAGCAGGGGTTAATATATCAACAGAAGAAAAACAGGGCAAGTAAGCAGCACTGGGTATTATCTTTATTTTTATGCTTATTTGCCCTGTGTTTCTTCTGTTGATATATTAACCCTTGGTGGGGCAGGTAGAATTTTTGCGGGATCTATTAATTATG
>VKOC01024225.1:0-48132 GCA_009364415.1 Spea multiplicata | reverse complement strand
CAGACTGAGCGAGCAGTCCATAGGGCACAGGAAAATAATGGGGATGAGAGCTGTGGTTTAATGGTAGTGAGAAACCTGGTAGTGAGAAACCTGGCAGTGAGAAACCTGGCAGTGCGGGACCTGTGATGTTTTCTGTGGGAAGGTGAGCAAGAAAGGATGACACTCTACAATGTAAAGTAGTGAGTGTATAGCCTGTAAATGTCTAAACTATGGCAACAAAAGTGAGTACACCCCTACGCGGAAATGTCCAAATTGGCCCAAAGTGTCAATATTTTGTGTGGCCATCATTATTTTCCAGCACTGCCTTAACCCTCTTGGGCATGGAGTTCACCAGTGATTCACAGGTTACCACTGGAGTCCTCTTCCATTCCTCCATGACAACATCACGGAGCTGGTGGATGTTAGAGACCTTGTGGAAGTGCCATGTTGAGCTTTCAGTGACCATTATGAGAGAGTGCGAGAGCAATAATTTAACACACCTGCTCCCCCATTCACACCTCGTAACACGAGTCACATTACACCGGGCAGGAGAAATGGCTTATTGGGCCCAATTTGGACATTTCCACTTAAGGGTGTACTTACTCTTGTTGCCAAGGTTTAGACATTAATGGCTGTGTGTTTGAGGGGACAGCAAATGTACACTGTTATACAGGCTGTACACTCACTACTTCACATTGTAGCAGAGTGTCATTTCAATATCTCAGGCGGTTGCCTTCCTACGATCAACCAGTGCACCTTTCAGAGGAAGTTAGTCAGAACCTCCGTTCATGGCTCCACCACATGGAAGCCTGGAATGGTCGAGCAATATTTGGAGATCAACCATATTTTATTCTAGAGTCAGATGTGAGCCAGACTGGTTAGACAGCAGTTTCCTCTACGGCGGCATTTGGTCTCCGGAAGAAAGATTACTACACATCAATTGCCTGGAACTGATGGCGGGCTCGTTCGCCATCAGGAGGTTGGCCAAAGATCAAAGGAATTTTTGTCTTTTAAAAATGGACAATGTTTCAATACATCAACCGCTTAGGAGGGACTCATTCAGAACGTCTTACGGGATTAACGAAACAAATTTATATATTTAACTGTGACCATGAGATACCTATGTGTGTGCCAAACCCCCTTGTAGTAATTATTGTCAAAAAACTATTTTGGTTTAATCTGACCATAGAACCCACACCCATTTTAAGTTCCAGTAGCATCTGGAAAACTG
Source organism: Spea multiplicata (assembly GCA_009364415.1). NCBI lineage: Eukaryota > Metazoa > Chordata > Amphibia > Anura > Pelobatidae > Spea > Spea multiplicata. Next base: position 46,922 of record VKOC01024225.1, on the reverse strand, counting down.
AAGACAGTTGCGTTTTCAGATAAAAGTAGCTTTTTGTTCTTGAAACTTTTCCAAATAGTGGTGCAGGAGACATCTGTTTGTAGTTTTGGGGTCTTTCGGAAATCTGGCATATGTGTTACCCAATACTTTTCTCTCTGTAAAGCAGGAAATCATAGTTGAGCAATTTCCTGTGATTAGGCACAAAGTTGTATGGAGAAAGAAAGGGGGGGTAAAAATAAAAAAAAAATCAATCAATGGTAAGATACCTCAAATAGTTTTTCCCATATGAATTAATACAGGTGCCAATACTTGTGCATGCAATTGTTTTGGTCTCCATGAATAGTTTTGCATTTTGATCTTTTCCACAAAAGGTGTTTATATATTTTTTTTTTTTACACAACCTTCTTTGCGCATATTTTCCACGGTTACCTATATCAGCTACCTACCTAAGCTGAGAGTTCACAATTAAATGGAAAAGACTGGTATTAAATATTAAAACAAATTGATAAAAGACATCGAAGACAAATACAAAAAACCCCTCCAAAAGAGAATTAAAATAAACAAGGGTTAAACACAGAAAACCACACCTAAGTAAAACAACCCTTGCGACTCTCCAGGTGTTTGAATTCTCTTATTTTCGCAAGGCTCTAAGTCTTTTGTCCTCAATTGGCATTCTTATAGGAATAACTTTCCTTTGTCTCTAATAGAGCAACCAGCTGGTGTCACATGGCAAGGGAGTGTGTAATCCCATGTCCAAAAACCACCTCATATTTAAAGGTCAGTTATATAACCCATTCTTACTGTCCAAGCCCTGTTTAACACCCTCTTGTTGTTTCCTATCATTCTGGAGGGCATACTGTCAGCATACAGAACATCTTTGTTACGATTAATTGATATTTGACAGGAATAATAAAAGTCAGTGCTTCTATATAATGATAAAGGTAAAGAGACAAAAACAATTATAGAACAGTACAAAAATAAAAGTAAAAACATGTGGCAATCTCACTAAGTCCAGTGGCAAAATTATGTTACAGGAAATTCAAAGTCAAATTCTCTGGTTACCATCCTCATATAAATGTCCTTTGTCTCAAGAAGAAAAAACATTTTCTGATACTGACTTCATGGTGGGGTTTGAATATGTTTTTTAACTATAATCAAACGTTATATCTGGTATGTAGGCATTTTGCATAAAAGATGGTGTTATTGCTTCAACAGGAAATAAAAAGGATTCTTAATATAAGTACTTGTTATACAAGGCTCCCGCTTCAATCTCAAATGTAGAGGACAAGTAGTATACTTGTCCTTTCAGCCTTAACTGTACAATATCCAGCAACAAAAGGGATAGTCCTGTCCCGGACACAACAAGAGTACTGAAGACGAAGGTGGTCCTGAATTTAGAGTTCCTCGATCTGAACGAAGACACTTCTTTGACTGTAATACAGGTCACAGTCTACCTTTAGGATCATTCATGGGCCTCTTACAGATAAACTCCAGCCACCATAAGCATTGTAATGTATATCACTGCCAAGAGGCCATATTGAATGTATGTGGTGTTCCTTTTCCAAATGCAAGTTAAATACAATAATTTTATCAATTGCATATATATATATATGCGCATGTATTTGCCAGTCCTCTGTACTCACACTATTTTCTGCACAGGTGATGCATGTGACATACTGCCAGTGTGCTCCAGTGCTGGCTTGGTGAATGCTGCATATATTTTTTGCATATCTCTCTCAAATGTTTAAGATCATCCAACTAACTTTCATATAAGACAAGGAAACTACAAACACAGTTTTTAAATTGTTTTCATGCATGGAAGGAAAAAAAAGGCTATCGCCAGCAGGCCATTTGTGACCAAGTAATCTCAAAATCTTGCCAATTCGATTTACCACATCATATACCAGCAGTGCCCCCCGCGATCACCACGATTGTGGAGAGTTTTTTTGGGCTGACGTACCAGGTATGTCACAGAACCTCCTGGAGTATATGAGTTTGGAAATAATTACACTTTAACTAAACCCATTAGATTTAATTGATTAAAATCTGCTGGAGATTTTGTTGACTAAAACAATTCAGATGACTAAAATACGACTAAAACTAAAATGCCATTTGTGACAGAATGACCTGTCATGCAGGGCCCCAAGGTACTCAGAGATGGCTCCAGCCTGGCTGCCAAACAAAGATGGCACAGGTAGGAACTAATCCCATCAATAGGATTGCTGCCAGGGGAATTAAAGGTCGGGTTGTATACAGTGGCATCGCTACAGGGGGGGCAATTGGGCCCCCCCCGCCGAATTTGGAATAAAGTCGCAATGTGACTTTAAATCCCGTCTTTTTTTTTTTTATATGTGGAGGAGAGAGAGGGTGCGGCCCGCGTAAGATCGGCAGCCAAGGAAACCGATCTTACGTGGGCCGCACCTCGACCCCTGCTACTTACCTGTGGGAGGGTCTTCTGTACTGCATAGAGGAAGCGGAACCTAGCAGAGTTCACGTGACATCACATGACTCCATGTCTGCAGCCATGACACATGGCTCCAGTCGCGATCCTCTGTGCAGTACCAGAGAAGGCAGAGGGAGGCCGCGCCCTCTGCTGAAGTCTGTGAGCGGCATCGAGGAGCTCCAGTGCAGGTAAGGGGGTGGGGAGGGTGTTTGAATGAGTATGGGTGATTGAGGAAATGAATCTGTGAATGAATGAGTATATGAATGAATGAGTGTGTGTGTGTGATAGCATGGATGTGTAAGTGCTGGAACCTAGGCATGATGGGACTGTGATTGCTGTTAGCAATCAAACTCATATCATGCCAAGTCAGCCAGTACATGCTGAAACCTAGCTAGCTGCCCCCTTGTGTACTGATGCTGCCAGCAGTATGGGGTCTGCACATCTGCATGTACTGGCTGACTTAGCAATCACACTCCTATCATGCCAACAGCAATCACAGTCCCATCATGCCTAGGTTCCAGCACTTACTGGTTGAATGTGTAAGTGCTGGAACCTAGGCATAATGGGATTTTGATTGATGTTGCCAGCAGTATGGGGTCTACACATCACTTACAGCCACCCTGTACCAGCATGTACTGGCTGACCTGGCATGATAGGAGTGTGATTGCCAACAGCAATCACAGCAAGCACAGTCCCATCATGCCTAGGTACCAGCATTTACTAGTTGCCTGGGTATGACAGGAGTGTGATTGCTGTGTGGGCAGTGTGGACGCCAGGGCTGGCTTTGGGGTGTGCAACTTGTGATCTATGCCTGTAATTTAGGGGGTTTTAAACATACCTTTTAATGACGTGTTTTTATGTGAATGCTAATTGATCTTTACCTGCAAAGCTGGGTTTTTGCGTTATTCTGTAGATCTATATCTATATATTTCCATACATTATTTATGTATACCTGCAAATACAGTGTTTGTATGTCTTATCCAGTTGATCAATACCTGCACTGCTGTTTCCATGTGTTTATTTGATCTATACCTGCAATGCTACGTTTCATATACTATTTCATATTCTGTTTATTTGGTATATACCTTCAGCGCTGAGATCACAAGTAAATTTCAGTTGATCTATCCATGCAAAGCTTGGTTTGTGTGTTAATGTGTTGATCTATACCTGCTATCGGCAACCGTGGCTAATACTAACCCCTTAAGGACAATGGGCGGTCCCTAAACCCATTGAAAACAATGCATTTTGAGCCCGTACATGTACAGGCTTTGTCATTAAGGGGTTAATATATATGGGCAGCAGGGGCAAAAACACTAAGGGTATAAACGACAATGCAGTGTGAAAAATCCATCCTGATGTAGACGTATAACGAAGATTGTGTCCTGCTGTTTGCGTGATCAGTGTAGCAGAGCCTGTCCTCGTGTGTGTGTGTGTGTGTGTATAGGTGTTGGTGTGGCAGAGCCTGTCCTGATGTGTGTTTGGGTGCTGGTGTGTCAGAGCCTGTCCTGATGTGTGTGTTTGGATGTGGCAGAGCCTGTCCTGATGTGTGTGGGTGTCAGTGTGTCAGAGCCTGTCCTGGTGTGTGTTTTTGGATGTGGCAGAGCCTGTCCTGGTGTGTGTGTCTGGGTGTTGGTGTGACAGAGCTGTGTTGGTGTGTGTGTGTTTGGTCATCTGTTTCCTGGCACTTAACTTACAGTAGGAATTATTTAATTTATATTTATCCAGATATAAAATGCCCTCCTAAAGTTGTAGTGACTTCAGGGGACAAAACGTTCAATGCCCTGAAATTATTTAGTGGAAAAGCTATTTATTGTGTTATAATATTTATTTCAAGGATTAGTCGCACTCAATTGGGGCTTCAGGCTTCCCATGTTGAATGACCAAGTATTATTTTAGCCCAATAACAAAAGTATAATTCCATAGCACATTACTTTTGGAAATTATGAATGCCCCCCCAGTTTGACTGTGGTATCTTGTGTGCCCCCCCTATATATTGTTTCTAGAGTCGCCACTGGATGGAGTAAATTGAATTGGCCGGGTTCAGCAATGTCCCAATTAACATGGGAGGAAGGATGGCCACACACCCAATTTCCAATTAGAAAACTGCACACGTCCCAAATGTGGCCTTTTAGTTCCCCCAAAAAAGGACAAACCCATGCATGTAGGGTATCACTGTACTCAGGAGATGTTGCTGAACACATATTGGGGTGTCACATGACAGCGGCATATACCAGGAGCTGTAAATTCATATGTAAAGCAGGTGTGTGGGGGAAAAATACACACAAAAAAATACTACTGCAAACTTTGAAAAAAATGCTGGTGGTATATTGTGTGCATGCAAAGAGTTAAAATACCAGCATTTAAAATACCCTGGGGTACGTCCCCAGACTGGGACGTACTAGGTACATCATCTCAAAAAAATGCCCCCTCGTTGCCACAATCGCGGGTCGCTCCTGTCTGCTTGGGTGTCTGGGAAGACAGCACCGCCACTCAGAGCCCGCCCCGAGCCTCCAATCACTCCCACGGAGTGATTGTGTCGGCTCAAAATCCGGCATTGAAGGGGTTAATGCTGCACTGACGCTCTCATGGAGCGAACAGGCAGCTTCAGGCTAGTGTGGGGACCTGCCAGAACATTCCCCTGCTGACTGATCGCTCCATGAGAGCGTCAGTGCAGCATTAATCCCTTCAATGACGCGATCACTGCATTTTAGGGGATAATACCTGTTTTGTATGGGGCTCTGCTGCTGTGGTCTGCCTGGAAGCACAGGCAGACCAGCAACAGCAAAAACGAGCCCCCACAGTCTCCGGTAGACTGGAGATAGCAGAGAGGAGTCTCTTTGATCACTTCTGTAGGAATGATCAAACAGACTCATCCATTTCAGAGGCAGCTTCAGGGACAGGGAGGAAAGGTTTTTTGGTCTCCACATGAGTGTGGAGGCTTCTATGAAGCTGCAGTTAAAGTGCCTGTCGGCAACGGAGGTTCACAAAGCACCAGGGAGTCGGGAGAGAGGCAGAGTGATGTATGGGAGGGGGGGAGGAGTCAGAGGGGTGTATGGAAGTGGAGGGGAGAGGTGGAAGTTGTCTGTGCGCATCGCACGGACACCCACCGGCCGACAGTGAGGGGAATCCAGGTCCCCTGCAGCGTTGAACATCCAATGATCTCCTTCTATCCTCTCCTCTGAATTCTAGCTATGATGCCCACTTACAAGATTTCTCAAGGGCTGTCCCTATCCTCTGGAATGCTTTCCCCCGGTCTATCCGTCTCTCCACCTGCCTTTATTCCTTAAAAAAGCAAGCTTGTGGGGACTAAATATCAGTCAATGCTGTGCTCCAATGGAACATCAGTATCGAAAGAGTTAAAAAAAAAAACCCAGCACTGACCTGAAAGTCCAGGGTGCTTCCAGGTCAAACGCTGTGAGTTTAGTAAGTGGGCTGATGATGATCAGATCTCTCCTGACCAACTGTTAGTTTAAAAAATCCTGGCTCCTAACTTTTTTACCTGGCACCTAGAGTCACAACAAATTTGTCAAGCCCTGATATACTTATTAATTGAGTTTATTGTCAGTCAAAAAGGACATTTATTAGTACAAAATGTTTATTAATGCCAAACTTATATGATATATAAAATTCTAGCATGTCTATGTGCTGCTAAACCTCCAGGGCTATCATTGTTTGACGCTAGATTACAATGATTATTATTTGCAACTAAAATTAAAACATCAGTAAAACTTTTTTTTTTTTAGCTTTCACTGGTTATTGGTGAATTGTTACTTTTAAGAGATATCTATGTTGGTTGTTGCGTTTTCTGTATTATGTTTTGCGAAGTACAATTTTACATATTACATGCATATTATCGTATTGTGAGGGGATTAATGAAGTAATTCTTGGGTAATCTCTATGTAATTGATCATGTACATTTTTATATCTTTGCTATCTAATTTACAATGTCATTTGTGATGCCATATCTGATGGCATTAGCAAAAGCACATGTAATTAACTGAGAATTTATGTTTGGCATTAACTGAAGTTTTTTGCCACTTAATAAAATATAATTTTGATCCACTATTTTAAACTGAGTAATGAAGTTATAATTTTTTGTTCTTTCAATATATAGCGCTGTCAGACAGAAAGCTAATGTAATATCTAAGCCACGGTACCTGGAACAACTTGAATCCTACTTGAGGAAGGAACTTAACTGTCTGGACCTAACTAAAGAAAATGCCCAAGAGTTAAAGCTACAGGTAAACTTGATGACAATACATTAACTATGTAAAGGAACTACCATACAACTATCTAGTTGTAACTTAAATGCTCCTGATATAGTCTGTGTCCTGTGCGAGAATGGCCTAGTGATACTATGCTGATTAATACAGCAAGAAAGAAATAAACATCAATGAATTTGATTTATTAAAGAAATTGATTATGATACTGTTTTTATAAAGAAAGTGACTTATTTGTAGGTATTGTAAATCAAGCATAGAGAGATATGGGTTTATAGGAGGGTTAAGCACCTAATTACATATTCTAAAAAAACACTTAAATATTTGGAATTTAAAGGTGTTGGAGGCTATGTTAAATATAAATATGTTAATAGTTATATTTTTAAGTGTCAGGGGGCTTAACTTACTTCAGTGATGACATCTGATATTGTATTTTTCCAATTTTCTGTTTTTCATGTGCCATTGTGTACATGGATTGGAGTTCTTTATATGGATTTATTCAGGATGTGGCATTAGGGATTAATCTACCAATAAAATTATCACTTTTGTGTGAAGTTTTTTTTGTGAACTTAACACCTGTCACATTAACACCTTGGCGACAATTGATGATCACCTCCTAAGATTAGCCAGTGTTGCTGAAGTTCCTCTATATAGAGACATTCAGTTAAACCAAAAAAAAAGCTAGTGGCCCTGTTTGATCGCTCCTAGGAGCATTTCATACTGTCACCTGTTGAAGACATGCTGCTTCTAACAAAATGGCAGTGTCCATTCAAAGTAAAAAAGTTTCAAGATGGTCTTGCAGCCAACCATGCAGGTCAATTGAGCCCAGCTCACTAATCACTATGTGATCGGTGAAATAAAAGTATAAAAAAATATAAGAAAGATAAGAAAAATCGCAAATGTAAAAATAGTTAAAAAAATAAATAAAAATAATGTAATAATATTTAAAAATAAGAAGACCCCGTTGTGTTATCATGACATCATTAGGGGAATCATCCATTTCAAAGCAAATATGTCCAAAATAAATATAATAAAAATTTCTAGCAAGTCCTAAAATTGGCACTGTATCTTGATATGAAAAGAGTTACAATGCCAGCATTTAAAATACCCTGGGTGTCAAAAATATATGGTTTGATGGGGTAAATTAAATTGGCTGATTTCAAAGATGTCCCAAATAGGGCATAGGCACAAACTGACAAAATAGAAAAAACGTGCACCTCCCAAATGTGAGACAATGTGGAGGATCAACATGCACTCGGACCATGCAGCTGTACTTCTAGCTTTGGATGTCGGGTTATTCTGGGAGCTCGCAACCAGCGAATGCAGAGAAATGCAATGCTTAGAATGCAAGAAAAACCAAATAGAAGTGAGCTCACCAGAAGCTCATTTGCAATGAACTCTTACTTGTTTTTTCTCGCACCTCCCAAATGTAGATGGTAACATTGTACTCAGAAGATGTTGCTGAACATATATTTGGTGTTGGTTGGCAGTGACAAATAACAGAAGCTATAAACTCATACCTGAAGTACTATGTGTGAAAAAAAACACCAAATAATTGCTACCTCAAATTTTGACAAGAGCTGGTGGTAAAATCACTGGGGTTTGAAATACACTGGGGTGTCTAGTTTTCAAAAGTATATGGTTTCATCGGGTAAATTGAAGTAGGCGCAGGTAATATCACACAGTAACATGCATTATCTATATCAGAGCCCTAGCCAGGTAATATCGCACAGTAACATGCATTATCTATATCAGAGCCCTTCACTTGAATTCTCCTGCCCTCCTTACAGTATTGCCCCCACACTCCTTACACCCACAGTACCTGATTGCAACAACAAAACTTCCCACTTTGGAACAAGGTTGCACACACAAGCCTTCCAAAGATCCAGATCGCCCATCCAGTGTCAGGAACAATCCGGCAGGACGATAATAAGGGTAACAGGGCTCAGTATGCAGGAAGAGGCACTTAGTGGATTAGGCAACACACAGAGTCAGGACACAAGCCGAGGTACGGTACACGAGTGGGCAGCGAAGTACAAAGGGGTCAGGCAGTAGCAAAGTCAAAGGGAATCCAAGTAGGTACAGGAAAAAAACAACGAGCCGTTTAGTAGATAAGGATCAGGCAGGAGCGAAGTCAAAGGGAAGCCAGGTTGGTACATGGATATAAACATACAATAGGAAACACAAACTCAGGATGTAGCAGGGAAGCACAATAACAGAACACTGAGCAAAGCTCAGTGCTCGGTTTTAAACTTGCCGCTCCGGGGAAGCTCTGCCCCGAGCGTGATGTCACGGAATCGTGTTCCCACGAACAGTATTTTGGGGAACAAAAAAGTTGCAACGGGGTGCGCGCACGCCAAGCAGAGGCTGGACGGAGAGTGGAGGAGGCAGAGGACGTCGGGCCGGACCCGGTGCCCGCGGGTAGCGGGCACCCAGGTAAGTTGCCGCCTCGGGTTGCCGGATGCGGACCCTGACATCCAGGCAATGCCCCAGCCAGCACCCAGATAGCACGGTGCTTTTAGTATAGATATAAGTGATGCCCCTAGCCAGTCCCCCTTGTGTATCAATGCCCCACAACCTTGTGTCCCTTGCCTTCCCCCACTGTAGGTTGTGGGTGCATTAATACACAAGGCATCAAAGAGATGGGGCAACAATACATAATGAGGCTGGGGCCTTCTCCTCATTTTGTATTGTTGCCCCCATCTCTTTGATGCCTCTATTATGTTTTAATGCCCCCCATTATGTATTTATGCCACCACAAAGCCCCCTTTTAAGATGTAAGTGATGCCCACCAGCCAGCCCCTATTTTTTTTTTTGAACCACAGGCCTTTTTTCTTTTTCCCGTCTGCTCCGTGCACTGACCGACACACAAGCTCTTGGCTCTGTGAGCTGCTGCCCTACCGAAGTCCTGCTTTGCCATCCTGCTTCTATGTGCCATGCCGCTTCTGCAAGCATCGCGCATACACCCTCCAGCTGTAAGAGAGAATTCTCCTCTCTGACAGCTGGAGGGTGTATACGCGATGGATGCAGCTAACCCCTGCTGCTAACGGAACCTCCTTCCGGCTGCAGCGGAAGTTGCCTATGCGAATCGCGTAGAGGTCTACCCGCTGCCCCGACTACACAGAGTCAGAAGCACCGGTAAGTTTGGGGGGGGTTACCAGACAGGAAGATCCAGGTCCCAGATTATATGACGAGGGGTGTTTTTCATTTGCTCTGAAAAAAACCTTGTCTTATAATCGAGCAAATACTGTATATATATATATATATATATATATATATATATATAATATATATATAATCTAAAAGTAGTGAAGCCAGCACTCACAGTCTTAAATAATGCTTCATTTTTATTTGCAAGATGCCAAGATGTCAACGTTTCAGTCCACCTCGTGGACTTTCCTCAGGACAAGCTTTCCTCATATATATATATAACATTTCAAGAAATTTAGACACAGTGATACTGTTTTAGCAAATACAATATACCTTCAAAGCATAAAGAGTTACCGTGATGGAAAAAAATATTTTTGTGCATGTTAACGTTATGTAGTAATATATCAATTGTTAGTATATACCAGGGTTTTTTCATATATTACCCCCTGGTCTGCAGTTAAAGGATGCTTATTAGGACTATACAAAGTAAAACATACAGGTCTTCAGTGCTGCACCACTTTGTACTGCAGTTAATCCCTTCATCACATGGGGTATTTGACACCAGAAAGACTCAAGCTTGTATGTTTAACAATTATTCTTACACACACTAACACCATACAGTAACAGACACATATGGTAACAGTCTCATGCTCACAAACACCTCACAGTAAAATACACACTCATGCTAATGCGATACTGTAACATAGGGGGGTGACGTGAGGCATCCAGCGGGGTCCCATTATGTGACTCTGCTGGGCGCCTCACAGCACCCTCTTTACTGCGCCCCTGCAGAACAGTGTAGGGTACCTGATTCATAATGGCCCTGGGCAGTTTTTACCCCCTTGTCCAGCAAAACACTGGTCGCCAGGAAATGGTTTGTTAAACCCTGGTATATACTGTACATACACAACATACTTAACACATAAGGTGCATATGATGGTAATGTGTAGGGTTTTAAGTATGTGTTACGGTTGTATTTTATATTGTTTGTTTCAGTGGTATCTGGACAGATTTTAACAGCTAGTTTAGCTTAATTGAACCTGTTTTGATCAAAATCAGCTGCCTGGATATGTTAATCTGTGAGGGGAAACAAAGCATAATGTGCTGAATTGTAGCAATTCAGGTTTTTTTTAAAAAAAAGTTTCTTGGCAGAAATGCAGAAACTAGACTAGTCATTGATTTGGACTATCTTGCCATTAATATAGACAGACTTCTAAAAAGTATAATCCAAACATACTTAGAATTGAATATATCTCTTTGTATACTTTGTGTCACCTGGAGTTATTTTAGATCTTTATTCTAGATGTGAGTATGGGCTTATTGCAATTGTTATTTATTTTTCTTTTTAATTGGGTTTAGAAGAATGAGGACCAAGCAAAGTTCGTACCTTGCGAGTTCCCTACAGAAATGTTATAATGTGGAAGGTGGGACATACAATGGCAAAAAAAAACCCACTAAGAACTTTCCTGCACTTGAGCCTCAGAGTAGAAATAATGTAGTATACAGGTGCCCCAAAAGAGACAACCTTTTGGTACTTATATTGTCTTATAACAATATAATCAGATTTAAACTTGTAGTGGTAAGGTGACCTTTTTATCACACTTGGGGTAAAACATTTGTTCTTCTTTTCAGACCTACAGAGAAGTCTTTGATTACTTTATTGAACATTTTAAAACCTACAAGCCACTGCTTTCTGCTATTAAGAATGAGTATGAAGTCACCCTAGGTAGGTAAATGTTTAAAGCAATATTTCAGCTGTGGTATCATACTGTAAAAATGTTTTGGTAATTTTATGAAAGTCCATTGTAACTGAACGTCCTTTGAAGCACAAGGAGTTAGTCAGAGATCTTTCAGAATCACTTGTCTTGTAGGGAAATATAAAGGCCAATTCCAGATAGAATTTAAATATTTATTTTCTTCAAATCAGCAGCTAAACAAAACACGCAAAACAAACAAAAGAAATCCAGCAAGGCTTTTTGTCCAGCAGCTCTCTTGGCTGGCAATAAGAAGAGAGACTGAATTGCACCAAGCTGGGCTTTTTAAACCCTCCTGATTAGACCAGGTGAGTTGTACTTGGTCACCTGTAAATCCTGGTCTGGATTTTAAGAACTGTTGGAGCACCAGCCCACCCTGCTCTTCTGGATACTCCACCCCAGGGACCTATTACACAATTTACAAGTCACTTGTTGCTTTTTATTGTGCTTTTTCCCTGGGGCTTTCATTTTACATATGACACACAAGGAAACACAAAATTAGCCAAAGTAGGGTGTATATACTGCCCATCCACTACTGTACCGGCCTTTCTGTCATACTATATATATATATATATAAATATATACACACATTCACTGGTCACTTTATTAGGTACACCTTGCTAGTACAGGATTGGACCCCCTTTTGCCTTCAGAACTGCCTTCGTTCTTTGTAGCATACTTTCTACAAGATGCTGGAAACATTCCTCAGAGATTTTGGTCCATATGGACATGATGGCATCACGCAGTGCTGCAGATTTGTTTGCTGCACATCCATGATGCCAGTCTCGCGTTCCACCACATCCCAAAGGTGCTCTATTGGATTGAGATTTGTTGACCAGTTTAACATGATGTGAACTTTTTGACATGGTGCATTATCCTGCTGGAAGTAGCTATCAGAAGATGGGTACACTGTGGTCATAAAGAGATGGACATGGTCAGCAACAATACTCAGGTAGGCTGCCACGTTTAAACGTTGTTCAATTGGTATTAAGGGGCCCAAAGTGTGCTAAGAAAATGTCCCCCACACTATTACACCACCACCAGCCTGAGCCGTTAGTACAAGGCAGGATGGATCCATGCTTTCATATCGTTTACGCCAAAGTCTGACCCTACCATCTGAATGTCGCAGCTGGAATCGAGACTCATCAGACCAGGCAATGTTCTTCCAGTCTTCCATTGTCCAATTTTGGTGGGCCTGTGTGAATTGTAGTGTAAGGGCACTAGTTGCCGGATCAGGTAAGAGTCTCGATGCAAGTTCAGATTCAGAGCATAGCCCTAGGCAGACAGATGATGTATCCAGTTCAGGGCTGCTTTCCACTTTAGCGTTAGTCTACTCTTGGGCACCATCTATACGTGTTCTTAGCATGAGCAGGATGTAAACTTGGGGTGACAAGCTCAGTACAGGCAGGAAACTGTAAGCGCACTGGCAAGGAGCACTGCTGGAAGCCCTCTTGCAGGGCACATGGCAGGAGCACGGCTGGAAGCCCTCTGGCAAGATCCACGGCAGGAGTGCAGCTGGAAGCCCTCTGGCAGGGCACACGTCAGGTCGCAGCAGACTGGCAGGCGGCAGCAGTTGATGTTGCAGTTCAAGCCAAAGGTCAGAAACCAGAATATCACAATCTACGGGGTACCAAGGGACAAACACCAGAACAAGATCAGAGTCCAAAGCCAAGGGTCAAACATAGAAGACAGATCAGATGCAGCAAAGCAGTAGCTAAGTATACAAGGACAGGAACACAATGCTCTAGCAATGCGGTTAGGATAATGCCAGGTTTATATTGGGCCTTAATTGCTTAAACAAGGGGCATCAGCTTCAAGGTTTGACATGTTGTGCGTTCAAAGATGGTATTCTGCATACCTTGGTTGTAACAAGTGGTTATTTGAGTTACTTTGGTCTTTCTGTCACCTTGAACCAGTCTGCCCATTCTCCTCTGACCTCTGACATCAACAAGGCATTTTCGTCCACACAAATGCCACTCACTGGATATTTTTCCAGTAGATCAGTGGTTTCTGAAATACTCAGACCAGTCCATCTGGCACCAACAACCATGCTACCTTCAAAGTCACTTAAATCTCCTTTCTTCCCCATTCTGATGTTCAATTTGAACTTCAGCAAGTTGTCTGGACCACGTCTACATGCCTACGTTGCTGCCATGTGATTGGCTGATTAGCTATTTGTTTTAACAAGCTTTTGAACAGGTGTACCTATTACAGTGGCCAGTGAGTGTATATACACATAACAAAATAATAAATAAGTAAATTGAATAAGCTTATTAAGCTCTGATGAGAGCCTCACACAACATCAAGGTATAAGAATCTGTCTGAAGCAGATGACTAGCAAGCGCTCACTGATCAAACTTCAAGATGGCCTCACTGTGATCCGCTGTGTAAGTGTGATCATTGAGCACTTGTTATGCCATTTGTGACAGACTCGCATATCATTCCAGTAAGCCTGCATTAATTTTATTCATCTATTTATTGGCAAATGTATTAAATGTTCCTCTTTTAACTTGGAGTACCACCTTGATACCTTGTGAGGCTTTCATTTGGGTTTTATAAGCACCTTACTGTTGTCATCTTTTAATTAAGTTGCATCACCTAGAATTGGTTGTGAAACAGTAAAGATTTATTCAGCTTGTGCTATGTGTTTATTTTTCTCAGGTTTTTTTTAATATACTTGCATTTTTTGAAAAAACTGAAGAAGAATATATATAGTATATTGTATATATAAACTATATTGTTTATTGTTTTGTACCTCTCTAGCGGTATTGTACCGCTCTAGCGGTATTTATATACTTTGGGTCACATATTGAGAATGTATTGATTATGTTGTAGTATTCAGATTTTGGGTATATTGAAGGGGCACACCTTAAGTGTGGTTTGTTGCAAATTTATTTAGAACTGACACTTATTGCTGTATATATATTTTTAATACACATATAATAGCCTTGTCACCATGGGACTTTTCAGGCATGATAGGCATGCCTTACCAAAGGCCCAATCAGAGCCCAATGGAGTCTGATTGGACATTTACGTTAAGTCCAGTGTGACCAATAATTGCAGAGGTATGCTGCTGGTTTGTTGTTCTTTGCTCTGCTCTTTGTTTTAACTTCCCCCAGCGCAGGCTGTGGGTGGGTTGTAGATTTATGTTGTGTGCAGTAGAGTCAGGTTGTGGTTTGTGGGTCTGCTGAGCATGGTGTGTGCAGTGGGGAGTGTGGTTTAGGGATATAAAAGAAGAGGTGAAAAAGAAGAAACAGAGGGAAAGCAGGAGTATTGGGAACGAAAAAAGTAAACAGGAAATTCGGTAAAAACAGATGGAGAAGCAAGCAAGAGAGAGAGAGAGGGTAGAGAGGAAGAGGGAGATAGAGGAATGAAAAAATGGAGGGGGTGGGAGTTAAGAAACAAAGAGAGGGAAGGAGGAAAAAATGATCAATTTTCTTTGTGATGGGAATGTGCATCACAATTATAACTAGAATAATAACCAGAATTGTTATTATTCTTTATTGTTAAAATGACCACACAGTTACACTGAAATTGTTGTACAACTGTTAGTCCATATTTTGACTTTGGATTTTTACATTGGCCATTTACATTTATCAACATTTAAATGCAGCTGACATTTTTCTAATTTACGTTAATAACTCACATTTAATGTTCTTTACCAATTTACAGTCCACCAGAGACAACAGATATGTTCATTAGAACCCTTGAAAACACTGCTAATGTCTGTATCAGAGCATTGTGACCAGAAAATCCAGGCGATGCGGGAAGAAGAAAGGGTAGAAATAAAGACTCTCACTATGGAGAAACATCGCCTGATGGAAGTTATTGATAAAATGAAAGAGGAGAACCACTCATTGCAAGTTCAGGTGATTTATTTTGTTTGCGTACAGGCAAAGTAGGGTGAATACAAAGGGAGAATATGAGTAATGGAGGAATTTACCTTTTATTGTTTCAGTAAACAAATGCATGTAAAAATATTAGGGAGCTAGAGTGGTTTCTGAAATACTCTAAGGGTCTATATATTCTTTATTAAGCAATAAAATATTCCTGGTCTTCCAAATTGCATAATTTACACAATTTATCACAATCCATAGAACTCGTGACTGGTCAGCTGTGGGACAGGAAAAAAGGCCATATAAAACAACTGTATAGCTTAAAAACCGAAGGCCGCAAATCCATTTTAAAAGTGGACCTGCCTTTTTTCACATGTCCTGTGCATAAAAGCAGTTCCAAAATATATGCAACACTGTCATCTTGGGTACACTTATCTCTGGGGCACTTAGCGGTGGCACCAAGACCTCTCCAGTGCTGAAATTGCCTAGTTGGCAAACATTTGTGCACTACCTGCCATGCAAGATCCCTCTGCGGGGATATCCTGCCCTACGATGAGGCACAGAGACGTTGTGATCTCTATGCACGTCTGTGAGGACCTGCATAGAGATCACAGTGTGATCGGTGCAGGGGGATTGCGGGGAGGGAGTGAGCGGGGAGTGAAACCAGAAAAGCAGAAAAGAAAATTCATTTAAAAATAATATTTTAAAAATAAACATAATTTATAATAATACTGCAAAAAAATTATATGTGAGAGCTGTGATGTCAATTGTGACATCCACTGGACATGTTCAGGAGGTCTCTAAGAGGCACCTCTAACCACTCTTTTGTGTAAAATAATATATAAAAAAAAGGTTAAAAAAAATTATTTTTAAAAAAAATATTAAAAAAATATTTAAAATAAAAGAATAATTAAAAAACCTTACATCCCATTGCCCTAGCATAACATCTAGCCAGTATAACCCTCCTGCCTCCGTTCACAACGCCCAAACCCGTTAAGCCATAGGCATAAAAATTATACAAAACTGTACACCTTATAGTATGTTCCCTGGTGCTGGGAAAGTCTGGAAAATCTTTATAAATTAGGTATTTCTGAAATCAGGATACCTGAATTGATAAACTTGGAGGGGATTTTCCATCACTTTACCTAATTTAGTGAGGATACAGAGGGAAAATGTAACAAAAATTAGTTTTTACTAATTTTCTCATTCTAAATTATAAGCCAATCATCCAACTATGGTATCAAAAGAAAGCTCTATCTCTCCTTGAAAAAACAGTATATAGTTTACATGGATACACTATTCACAGGAAAGGAGAATAATCGCAAAACCGACATACCGCAAGAATGGCAAAATTGCTCCGGGCTTGGAGGTACCAAAAACCCCTGGGATTGAAGGGGTTAAACAAGCTTGATCATCAGATTTTAAAACATTAGTTATGGCCCCCAGAGTACCTGTTTAAAAAGGAACGATCAATGATTTTCTCATTAAAAAGGTTTTGATAAAACTCTTGTGACACTTTTCAAAGGGCTGGCCTTCCATTTCAAAAATTAGGTCTCTCTTTTGAGATATTTGTTTAAAAAAAGAAGCAAGAGCACTTCTCCCCTTCCTCCAAGTGCTTTACCAGGGCATTACAAATAATTTGTTTACCTTTAAAATCTAAAACCTTTCGTCAGTTCATCAGTATTGCTTACACCAGCCTCTTTCAAATTAAAAAAGTTCTTAATCTTGTACTTGATGGTTCCCACCAGTCCAAGAAATTCTCACTTGGGTCTTTCATCGCCCATATGAGAGCTTAAAATTATACTGGATTTGTTTGTCATCTAGTAATAATAAATTGAGTTCCCACAGACCATTCCTAGTTTTTAATAATTAAAAAGCTAGTTTTTAAAAGTGTTAACATTATCTTCAAAAAACTTGTTATGGAGATTAAAACCAGCAGAGGACAACATAAAATCAATGCGGGAGCTGACCTGGCCATTAGACCATGTATATCCAGGGTCAGAGGGTTTTAAATGCCTCCACTCATCTTTCAATTTAAAATCAATGATAGAACTTCTCGCCAGCTTAGAAATGTTATCTACCTTCTGGTTCTCATCCCCTCCACTTCTATTTTCTCCTGGTAGTATACAATTAAAATCACCTCCAACTATTAGAGGGGAAGAACCTGTGGCAAAGGAGGAGATATGCTCTAAAATGTATTTTCTTTCTTTCTTAACTATTGAGGCATATACATTCATAAGACAAACATTAAAACCTTCAGAAACTATTTTAAATAACAGAATTTAAAACCAGTAAGAGGGCCCTCTGTCCAGTCCTTATTTAAATGTCCATAAAACAGTCCATGATCTATTGTACACTCCTGTAAGAAAATTATGTCCGCAGTTAGAGTTTGTAAATATGCAAAGCAGCCCTTCTGACAGCGCTCCTCAGACTCCTCACATTAAGTGAGGCAACAGTGAGATCCAGTGTGAGGTCTAGCATATTTTATCAGCGTACCTGTCACCTTCATAGTCCGAAACTTCTGATACGCTGCTGTAATCCATGAAGAAAAAAGGATGGAGGAAGACAGAGGAAGTCCCATCCCAGCAACACCTGCACAGCTCTGTATACTATGAGCCAAGTATAAGGTCTTCTAGCTCTGACTTTCGCTTGGATGATTCTACAATGTAGTCTCCAGGGCTCCCGGAAAACTCTACTTAGGATTCCTCCTCCGGTTAATAGCTATTAGGGAATGGACAGTCTCCTCCACAACAGCTGTAGTTAACGCGTGTTCTGGACTTGATGGTGAGATCTCACTGCTGGACTTTCCGCCTCTGTCATCGGGACTGCTCTCAAGGTCTCCCACAGGAACGCGACTCTCATGGCTGGTAGAAGGACCTGCACAGGGATTTAAAAACACATTGAGATCCACAGGACCCATCACTTGGGAGGGATCTATTGGACCCGAAACAGCCTGTTCCTTCATCTCTCCATGAGAGCGTCAGTGCAGTGTTAACCTCTTCAATGCCGCAGAATGATCGGAATTCAATGCCCCAATCGCGGCATTGAAGGGGTTAATTCCCGTTTTTTTAGGGGCTCTGCTGCTGGTGGTCTGCCTGGAAGCAGGCAGACCAGCAACAGCAAAAACGAGCCCCCAGAAGTCCTTTGATCAGTCCTGTAGGACTGATCAGACTCCTCCCCTACAATCTTCAGTTTATGGGAGATTGTGTCCCAGCTGCCAGAGGCAGCTTCAGGGACAGGGAGACAGGGTTCTTTGGTCTCCACATGAGTGTGGAGACCAGCCCCCCCCACCCCCCTCTACCCCCCTCTTTCTCAATTAACCCCTTCAATGCTGCGATTGTGTATGACCCCCATCGCAGCATTGCAGGGGTTAATATTAGTCCCCACAAGCTTGTGGGGACTTAATATCAGCATCAGCATTGAAAGAGTTAAAAAAATTCATAAAATAACAATAATAAAAAAAATAACAGCACTGACCTGAAAGTCCAGGGTGCTTCCAGGTCAAATGTTGGGCTGGGCTGATCAGATCACTCCTGGCCAATAGGAGTGATCGGATCATTATGGCAGCCCACAGATGACCCTGCTCTACAAAGAGAGAGGGGTCATCTAGGGTAATTATGAAAAAACACAAATTATTAATAAATGAAAAAATCATAATTATTACCTGATCACTTGTCGGTGACATTTTAAGTCGCTGATTATTGATCGGTCTCCCTGATTGATGTCAGCGGCCTAAACCTGTCACTTACAAGCAATCTGATAAAAAAAAAATTAAAAAAAATGTAAATGCACATGTTCCAGTTTTGCCCTCATAGCTTCCTCAAAAAATGCATGAACCATGCATGTGAGGCCTTGTTGGAACCGGAGGATGTTGGTGAACAAAATGTGGTGTTTTCTTCCACTGTTACACATATGCTGTGCAAGAAATAAATTGCAACATTGAAATGTATGCGTTAAAAAACGCAATAAAATAATTTCCCTGTGAAGTTTGGCGGACATCAGTGAAGAAATGGCTGGCTGAAAACTGTCAAAACTACCCTAGTTGAACACCTTGACTTGTCTACTGTTCATAAATATATACTTTTATGGGGTAATTTACAGTGGGGGCTTCCAAAATGTCCCAAATCAGATATGGGCCCAGGAAACCAATTTCTGAAAATTCCAAATTTGAAAAGTAAAATGCGCATGTTCCAGTTTTGCCCTCATAGCTTCCTCAAAAAATGCATGAACCATGCATGTGAGGCCTTGTTGGAACCGGGGGATGTTGGTGAACACAATTTGGTGTTTTCTTCTGCAGTTGCACATATTCTATACAAAATATAATATAAAATCTAAAGCAACATTGCAAAAAATACAAAAAAATACCTCAAAATTTAGCAGCAATTGGCGATAAAATCCCTGTTTGAAAAGTGTCAAAATGACCCTAGTTGTAAACCTTGACTTATCTACTGTTCATAAACATATAATTCTGGGGGGATAATCAGTATCTGTGACAACTATTGCAGTTATTAGACTACCATGCCAAATTTGAAAAAAATTACATTTCAAAAACGTGATGCATGCCTTGCAATATTTGCCCTATACTGGTCAAAATAGATAAAAATCCTGGCCATGTTGGGTGGTTTCCAAATCATATATATGAATATATTTGGGATAATTTTTTCCCATTGGTTCAATGTGTGTACAATTTGTATGTATACAAATCTGTAAACAAAAACGCGAGTCATGAAAGAGTGACTCTGGGGAGTCTGAGACAACCGCTCTGAGGAACTTGGCCTGGGAGGAACAGGGCCTTTAGTCCCCTTGGCAAAGGGCAGGACAAGGTTCAACTCTGAGCAACTTGGCCTGGGGAGCAATGGCTTGCTGCCCTTTATTGGTTAATGCCAGAGAATCCCCCTGTCAGCGACCAGTAGAGTGACCCTTACGGACCTTTAAATCCTGGCACCAAAGCTGCTGCTGTTACAGTGTTAACCCTGTATTAACCCCTGCTAGAAAACAGAGGAAAACAGATAAAGTTTATGAATACTTGCCCGAAACAAACACGGGAACACAAATATGTTTTTCCCCAAAGACAAACATGAACATTTGGCCGGCACCCAAATCTAGCCATCATTTTTGGACACCATAATAAGGTCCATGATATGGAACCACAGTCATGTATTGTAAAAATAACTATTGAGAAACACGCTTAGATAGTCCTGCAGATCAGGTTCTCCTAAAAACATACAGGTTAACATGTTATTTTTTTCCACAGGTATCCAAGATGCATGAAGAACTTGCCAAAGGATATATACTATATAGAAATGAGCGTGATGCTCGGAAACTACTTATTTCTGATATGAATGAGCTGAAATATGAACAAGACACACAAATCACTAATGTTCATAGTAAGTTAATAGTAAAGCACATTATTTCTCTTAAAGCCTGTCTCTTAAAAATATGCCCCTCTTCATAAATGTCTTGGGATGTCTACATCTGGCATGCATTTCTAACACTGGCATTTTGTGTGTTCATTTGGAAAATAAAGTAATCACTACAACTTTAACTCTATGTTGCACAATAGATGAAACTTGTACAAACATTTTTTTAAAAATTCTTCTCTTCTTTCCTTATGCCTCCATTGCACACTTAATTTTCTTCTACACCTCCCCTATTGCACCCTAGGCTACTACCGCCCCCCCCTGGATCGTTCCAGCATCCGCAGGGGCGCTATCACCCACTGTGGAAAGCACTGATTTAGATGAAGGAACTTTATCACACTTTGGAATTTCAGAGGGTAGGCTATCTAGAACTCCCACTGTCTATTTTTTTGTAATAATTTAGTACCAGGGGAGAATAAAATATTACTTTGTGAATGCCAAAATTTTAAGTTCTAAATTTTTACTATAATACATGACTATTAATAAAACAGACAGACATCAGGGGTGTGGCCTGCATGGCGACCTAATCGCTGGCAGAGAGTGCTCTGCTGACTAAAAACCATCTTTCACTCTATCTGCTCCAATCCCTGGTGAAATACTTATTATTTTTACCTTCCCACTATGTCTGGTCCTCCATCAAGAAAATCTTTGAATATGCCAAACTTTTTTGAACCGAGGGCAAGAAAAAACAACCACCCCGGGATCTGGGCCATGATCACATGAGCCGGATGAGGACTCTGATGCCTCAACTGGACACAACTTCATCTCCCAATCGAGCCCTCCTTCTCCGTCGAAGATCCTCTTAGAGGATCACGATCACCAACAACTCACCTCACACACCATGAAGACTCTCTTACAGGAGATTAGAGAGCAACTTAAGCAAGATCTACAGTACATAGCTACCTCTCTCCGTCGAGACATATACAGCCTAGGTGAGAGAACAGACCAGCTGGAACGAAGGGTGGAGGAGTTCACCGAAGCTCGTAATTCAATGGCAGATGCTCACATTCCTGCACAATCGGAATTAAAATTCCAACGCACCAAAATCATGGATCTGGAGGATCGCTCTCGACTGAAAAATATCTGTCTCAGGGGTGTCCCTGAGGCGATCTCCCAAGAGGCCTTACCTGAGTTTGTCCGGGAGCGTTTTTTTATTATTGCTCGTGGATAATACGGTTCCGGAGATATGCTTGGACGGGATTCATTGCGTCTCACGGCTGAAGGCATCAAAGATAATCTCCCTCAAAGATGTTCTCAACAGAGTTCACCAATGTGAAAGATAAGATCATGCAAGCTGCGAGGTGCAAACCTGACCTTACCCTTCAACGCAGGTTATCATTTGCTCCTGTTACAGAGCTACTCTGCTCTCACCAAATTGCTTATCGCTGGGGCTATCCTGTTTGCCTCTGCATGGTGAGGAACAGTACCACCATCACCATTGCAATGCCAGAAGAAGGACTCGCTATCATAAACTCCTAGGGTCTGAACTCCACAACACCCTTAACACCTCAACACATAGACATCCTGAACAAAGGCTCATCCCCACCGAAGAAGCTTTGCAGAGTCTGGTCATTGAAAACAAAGGCCTGAGGCTCTGGCTGTTCTTACAGCTGGATTCCTGTTCGGGACAGTTAAGTCAAAAAATGGTTTTCAGATGCTCATGTTGCACCCCCTCCCTCTTTTATTTCTCCTTTTATTTGTATGTTTATTTTTGTTTATTTAATGTATGATTTGATTGGGTAAATTGAGTTGGTCGGTTTCAAAGATGTGCCAAATATGGGACATGGGGGCAGTAGGACCAGATGTCTAAATGACAAAAATATACACACCTCACAAAGGTGGCCTTTTACCTCCCAAATAACGAAACAAACCCATGCATGTGGGGTATCACTCAGGAGATGTTACTGAACACATATTGGGGTGTTTTTTGACACGGACATATACCAGGAGCGGTAAATTTATACCTGAAGTACAACTTGTGTGGAAAAAAATACAAAAAATGTACTACCATAAAGTTTGACAAAGGCTGGTGGTACAATTAGTGCATGGAAAAGGTTAAAATTGCATTTTAACCCTTGCATTTCAAATACCTTGGGGTGTCTAGTTTTCAAAAATATTTGGTTTGATGGGATAAATTGTATTGGCTGGCTTCAAAGATACCCGAAATAGGATATGTGGGCAGACTTTTTGACATGTCAAAATTCCAATTTGAAAAATGCACACCTCTCAAAAAGGGCCTTTTAGTCCCCGAACAACCTAACAAACCCATGTAGGGTATCGCTGTGCTCAAGAGATGTTGCTGAACACATATTGGGGTGTTGTTTGGCAGTGACATGTACCAGGAGCTGTAAATTTATACCTGGAGTACAACGTGTGTGAACAAAATACAACATTTTTTTACTACCATAAAGTTTGACAAAGGCTGATGGTAGAACTAGAGCATGGAAATGGTTAAAATACCAGCATTTGAAATACCTTGGGGTGTCTAGTTTTTAAAAATATATGGTTTGATGGGGTAAGTTTAATTGACCTGCTTCAAAGATACCCAAAATAGCACATGGGGCAGAATGACCAACTTCGGGGAAAAAATGGTTTTGAAATAGCAAAACGCTACTGGTACTTATTGCCCCATAACATGCAGAAAAAAGCAAAAACACATAAAAACATTGGGTATTTCTATTTAGCAGAATCTATTTAGCAGGTTTTTTCATTAGTTTTTGCAGATGAGTAAATTTTTTTTGTTCAAAAAGTGAGAAAAACTAATTTTTTAACAAGGCTGCATGTGTGCTTATCCAGCCTTGGGCATTCACCTCCCCCTTCACCGTTCTTTTATTTTATTTGTATGCCTTCTGTTGGGTATAACGATTCAATGTATATCCTTACTATAGGAGTCACTTTGCTTTAATTGTTACTTCGCACTAAACATCTAATGTTCACTTCGCCAACACCTTACATATTAGACAAAAGATTGAAATGTTTATTGAGTCTAGATATGGCTTGGCGGACCCTCTCTGATAGAATACTTCCCCTATCTCTTGAATTCTCATCCTTCCTCATACACCCCCTAGTGCTATTTATTTCTTTAGTACATTTATTTGAATGTACATACGTACGTGTTATTAGTGTTTTCTGTTTACCTGATTTACATTGTTTTCCTATCTTTTTTTGTACATTTGTACAATATCATATGCATCCAGGAAACTCATCTTAAGAAACTACACAGCCCCCTATTATATTCTAAGATTTACACTTGGCAACTCCATTCTATGGCTGCATCTAAAACTGCTGGAGTCTCGGTGGTAATTTCTAAACACCTATCCTTCTCACACCTTCACAAATTTCCAGGCCCGCAGGCACCTTATTCTCATTTGCACAATCAATTCTGTTGTATATACCTTAGCATCCTTTTTTACGCCCCTAACTTTGCCAAGAAGCGATGTATAAACTAGATTTCGTGTGGAGAAATGCTGCACTACATCCCCCCTTGACAACACTGCAACTCACACATTCTCACACAACAGGCATATGCATAAATGGGGAACTTACTTGACAGCCTTATTTCACTCCTACCTATTTGACTCTTGGTGTGTCTTACCTCCGTCAGATAGGGACTACACCTTCTTTTCTACCCCACATAAATCTTATTCACGTATAGATTACATTTTTGTTGACAAGCTTACTCTACAAAAAATGACATCTTTCAAGATTGGGACTATCTCCTGGTCTGATCATGCTCCAGTTTTGCTATCTATCAAACTTGCCCATCATTTTTTTTTTCAAAAAAAAAGGGGAAAGGAAGGGAAAGACAGGATAGAAGCAGAGAGGAAACACTGGTGGGAAAGATCACCAGGAAAAGAACAATTCAACTCAGGAGGAATAGACTAAACACAGTTGTGTCTATTAGAGGGAAACACAGGGGAACCTAGGTGGAGAGAGATGGTAAGGACGCTCCCAGGTCAACCATGAAAAAGAACAATCCCTATCCAGTGAACAACATATAGAACCGTGGAACATACCAGTAGCAAAATACCAGTCACAAGGCAGGATGTAATGTATTGTAGAAACCCCCCCCAAAAAAACCACACACAAATGTAAAAGTGTCAGTGTCGGTGCGTTTGAGGCTGTAGCCCCGCAACGGGAGAGAGAATCAAAAAATAGAAGGCGAATGTAAATGTGGTGAAGCCGTAAAAGTGTGTTGAAGATGTGTCGGGAATGTCATAAATACATATGGGAAATATGTATACCTGTAGCTGCCTCTGTTGAGCACGGGTGTGAAATGGGCTACAAAATGCGTGAATACTAAGAAGAGAAGAAAAAAAAATCATGTGTAGGTGTCAGAGCGTGCTTGAAATCATGGACCCGTAGGTGGATGGAAAGCCGTTGCATATAGATACATTGAAAATGAGACAAGTATATGTAAAGCATATATGTACATTTATCCACTCCAATAATGGGGCCGACGAGACATAGCACATGCAAGGAAAAAAGAAAAAAAAAAGGGAAAAATAAATAAAGGTATGTGGAATTGTCAGAGAAGACCAACACGTAAGGTCAACCCGTTGAATCGTGTGAGGTGACATTGGTTCAATTGCACTATACACCGCTACCTGTGGCAACTCCTGTCTGCCTGGAGCGGATCCATACAGCGATGGACTGGGCTTTTGTTTTGTGTAAGTAGCGTTTTGCTATTTCAAAATTTTTTTTCGGATCAGGAAATCCTCTCCCCATGTCCTATTTGGGACATCTTTGAAGTCAGCCAATTCAATTCACCCCCATCATTTTTATAAAACTAGTAATCTTAAGATATTTAAAATGCCGGTATCACTTTCCATGCACTAATTATACTACTAGCCTTTGTGGTGGTAATTTCTTGGTGGGAGGTTTTCACACAATTTCTACTTCAAATCTGAATTTACAGCTCCCGTTATGTATTCCAATTTGTGTTCAGCAACATCTGAACATCATTGTGTTTAGCAACATCATTGTACATTGTACAATAATAAACCCATGTTGAGTTGTTTGGGAGGTAAAAGGCTACATTTGGGAGTGCTCATTTTTCAACACGGAACTTTGACATCTGGTCATCCTGCCTCCTTGTCCTATTTTGGACAACTTTGAAGCTGGTCATTTCAATTTACCCCCATCAAACTTGTTTATTTTTAATGGGGGCTGCCTCCTGCGAATGGCAGTATCTCTCGCAGTGGCGCTTGTGACCTCTCTATAGTAAATGGCAGATGTTGACATCCTGGGGAGGGGCCACACGGGACCCCTGCAGCAAATGTTGGCATTGAGGCATTACAGCAACACCGTTTAAGCTAAGAAAGCAATCTTGGTCGTTAACTGAACGTTTTTCTGCTTGTTAGGGGGTTAAACATACAGTGGTGGAAGATTAGAATTATCTAATTATATCATGTCTTAATAGCTGCACTGCTTTTGCTAAAATCTTGCTGTATGTTGTTACTTTTAATCCAACACATATTTCATTAAGATATACACATAATTCTGAAACGGCCGTCTAAATGAAATTGACAAACTGGACGTAAACATTTACTTTGTCCTAGCTATATCTACCTATAATGTGTCCTTGGTTAACATTTGTTACAAAATGTAATCAATCATTTTCTAATGGTATTCTTTATTTCATTGATCTATTTTTGATCTTTCTGTTGCAGCGGAACATGGAGAAGATCCTGCAACACTAGCTGTGGCATTACGAATGGCACGTAAAGACCTTACACAAATTCAAGTTGAATTGAACACTATGAAAGCTGACTATGGAGATGTGGTTTCAAGGAGAGACTTTGAGAACCAGGAGAAGCAACTTTCAGAATTCATACAGAAGGTACATTTACTTTTTTGTATTGTTTAGAAAATCCTTATCCTTAAAGGGACATCCTATCCATCATATTTACTTTAATGACATATGACTGCTGAGGGGTACCTTAGATGATTTATCTATTTTATGGAACTGCGGCTCCCCCTAAAGGTAAATAAAGTATTTATTTAAAAGTACTTTAAGTTCCCAGCATCATTAGCCAAGAACCTACTGCTGGAATACCGCAAAATGCTCTCCCCAGACCATTCACCCCCTAGATGCCTGCTAGGGCCCCCGACTATGACAAAATGAAACCTAATTTTAATGCCCCAAAATTAGGGAGGGTGGGACAAACTACACAAGGTAGAGTGACACACAAAATGGCCCTTAACTTAATGACACCTGTCCGTTAATAACCCCTCAAAATTCCTCCCCCAAAAACTCAAAATCCCTACTTGGCATTCCAGTCAAGCCCTACTATTGCTGGGGGGTCCTGTGAGGCACTTACTTCAGGGAGTCTGGGCTCCCCACCAGCCGCCTCCTCTTCTCCCCGATGCCACTGATGAAATCGTGCCTTGTAGTAGTGCTCATGCTTGTGCGGCCGCCTCATTAATATTTTAAAGGCGTACCTCCACTGATGCTCCACTGATAGCTGCCACCCAGCTATTTAAAGCAGCTACAAGCTATTGCGGGTACACATCAGTTGTACTGTGGTTCCCTTGTGGATGGCCTTGCTTCTCAGCATACTTCTGAGTCTTCCCAATGTTTATGTTTAATATATATTTAATGGTATTATGACCTCCGCTTTGGTATATGACTAACCATGACTTCTGGTACCTTGACCCTGGCTGTTTCATACATTCAAGTAACCCTGACCTTCAGGTGCTTTCCATTACACCGGTGTCATGTTTCACCATGCGCTGGCTGGACTTGTTCAAACTTTGTGTTGATCATTTTTCATTTACCAACCACTAGTGGCCGCCCTTATCACTCTGCAGCACTCAGACTTGATTGACAAGTCCAACAGCACTCAGACCTGATTGACAAGTCCAACAGCACTCAGACCTGATTGCCATGTCCAGGTGCACCTTATTTCATGGATTACACAGACTTTATAAACCGGCCCAGCCCTTCAGTCTGGGCCTTGACATTGATGTTTCGGGACTACCTGCTTTGTTCCTGTACCTGCTTTGTTCCTGTACCTGCTTTGTGGCCAGCACCCCACAAGAGGACTCCCATGCTGAGTGCCCTGCAAACGGACTCCCAAGCTGAGTGCCCTGCAAGCAAACTCCCAAATTGAGTACCCTGCAAGTGGGCTTATCTGCTGTGTGCCCTGCACATTACTTGTGCATATGCTGTACCATCCTTTCCAATACAAGTATTATCCGTATCATCAGTCTGTAGTTCGTTTCTTTCCGCTCGTCAGTAGTATCCCCTGCACCTGGGCTCCTTTTCTACCTGTGTACCCGGTTCGTGACAACCGGCTCACTCTTGCTTACGGCTACCCACAAAAGCACCCAGTTATATACCTCCAGGGCTTTCAGAGCGAGTTCAGTGTCACCAAGCGTGTTTATTCCTGCAATTAGTGTTCCACCTGGTGTAAATGTGAGTAAGACTTCTTACAGATCTCTTACAATATACTCTCCAAAATACAACTGAGGCATGATGTCAATACTTACCAAAGATGGATGTGATACATTGATCAAAGGCTAAAATAAGTACAAAAAACGAAGACATAACACAAAAAGACTGCCATATTTCTGCATGCATTTTGTAAAATAAAGCTCACACAGGAAATAGATGTTATTTCCAAGAAACGTTATTTCAGATATCTTCTTTGAGGTCCCCATTAAAGCCTATACAGCAGGCATTTTCCATGTCATTCCCAGTAGCAAACACTTTTTTCTATACTTTGTACCATCAGATGCTACACATGGTGTAAAAACAAGCGTTCAGTTATTGACTCTTTTTGCATCTGAAAAAAGTACAGGGGTTGCACAAAAGGTAAAAAATAAGTGACCTGTGGCAAAAAGCAAGGGGTAACCCTTGTTTTGTTACCATCTGCCTTAAGGATGGCCTTCTATATACTACAACAGATGAAGCATCCTTTTTTTGCCAGGAAATACTATTTACAATATAAAACATATGCCCCGACAGGCCTACAACTATGACTGTAAACCCCCCAGAGAAAAGTCAACTCAAAGAAAAAAACTGCCACAGAAAGACAGACGCTGAAAGTTTAAACCCTCCGGTAACTACAACACCTGAAGACAGCTGTTACTGATTACCAGGCATGTGGTGGACAAACTATCTCCTCAATTAGACAGCAAATTGGGGAAACGGCAACAAACATTGGAGAAGAGATGGAGGAGAGAGCCGAGAATCTACATCTGCCTTACTTTAGGACTCGGTTACCAAACTAAGGTCTACAATCCGCTCGAGAGAATAATGATACAATCTAGGAAACAGAAGCAGAATAAGTAATCTTCAAATTCTGAGGAACCACAGAAGGTAGGGAGCTTCGTGGAGCAGGCCTGGGAGCCTGACAATGTGTCCTTTACAATATAAATCCCTAGATGTGGCACATGTGGACACCCCGATGTTGTCTGTGGAGGCGGCAATGCTCAAGGTACACTTCTAATAAGAGAAATGAAACTATACAGTAGCTGAGGAAGTTGAGCAACTGGCTAAGAGAAATAAAAAAATCCAAATGCACTGGACTCCACCCCATAACTTCATATACTTACAGGCAATATTGGATTATGATACTATCATCCAGCTGGCTTTACATTACTTGGATATAGAAGTGGAACCATGTACCACCAGGCAACCATACCGGGTAAGCTATTAGCATATCTAATAAGAACCAAGGTCACACATCCCAATCATAAATCTCGAGGATGATACCCTTGTCTCCTCCAAGACAGAGATTACTGGAGGTTCCAGTCCTACTATAAAAACCTCTATGCAAGGGAGCAGGTCCCTCATGCTGATGTGCAGACTTTTCTAGAATCAGTGCAGCTTCCAAAGCTCCCTGAGTTCCCCTTGTCTTCCCATAACCCTACTGGGTTACACTTCCTCTGTGTCCTTTGTTGGTTGGTTGAATAATTTTGTACTTTGAGCGCTCTTTTCATTCCTGACTTGGCATGTTCCTGTGACCACAATTCTGTCAGCAGATTTTACTTGTTTCTGCCTAGTTGTGTTCAATCCTGTTTTGGCTACTGTGTCTGTTTAATTCCACTGTCCCTGTCCCATCTTATTTGCAACCTAGTCTATGTCTACTTAACACTGTGCTCTGTCTTATTCTCTATCTCACTGGGACCATCCTCCGCATCCAGGTTCCCACTACTGATGCTGAGCATCAGAAGGGGTTTGTGTTCTCATTAAATGAGAGGAATTTAAGAATAACTGTAGGCAGTAAACTGAGCAACAGTGTTAAATGTCAAACAGCTGCTCCAAGTGTCATTAATAAAATGACTATAAATCTATAGTAAGAATATGGAGTGCAACTCTGGGCACGCTTTCTTGAAAAGGAGATAATAAAGCTGAAAGAAGCCCAGAGATGGGGTGCGAAATTAATAAGAGAAATAAAAGCCTTAGTTCGGGAGAAAGGCTAGAAAAGTTGGATTTGTTTATACTAAAAAACAAAAAAGGTATCTTAGATGAGGTTATGTTATTGATATACAAGTACATTTTGAATGTGCCATTGCATGTCAAGGACCCCTGTCTGGTATAAACAGCCCATTCCGGTTGCAATAAACTGGTCTATGTTCTCACTTTCAGCCTCTGCAGTCCTATTCCTGTTACAAGTAGCTAATTCTATCAGAATAGAGATGGATATTATTATTATTATTATTATCTTTTGTTTTATATAGCGCCAACAATCTATGCAGTGCTTCTTATATATTCAAGGGGTAGAAAAGACTAGAAGTGACAGACTAAGACACACCGATCCATTAGGTGAAGAGAGCCCTGCTCATAAGCTTACAATCTTGAGAGAATGGGGTAAGCATAAACAATAGGAACAGAGAAAGGTGAGACATAATTCGGTTGTATCAGTGACAGGGAAGTTCTAGCAACTAAGATGATATGCTTCTCTGAAGAAGTGGGTTTTGAGATTTTACTTCAATGTTGGGAGGGAAGGTGAAAGCTGATTGATGAAATTATGCTGGGATGGGGTCAAGGGGACAGGTTGTTGGGTGAGAGGAAGAAAGAAGGCAGTTAGTATGGGGTGAGCAGGGGAAGTGATGGTGAGTGGTGTAGGAGGGGTTTGCAAAGAAGAGAGGTCTTGTCTAATAGTTTTAATTTGAAGTGGGTAGCAAGATCTTGGGCAATGAGAGAGGTTTGTGGTGTGGGTATGGAGGGACAGAAAAGGTAGACAAAAGGCTGTGGCGGGTTGGAAGAAAGGGAGTATATGAGAGTAGAGAAGTAGAGTTGTTTAGTGAGAGAGAAGACAGAGTTGTAGGTCCGAAGCATAAATTTGCAGTGAGTTAAGTCTTCATTGGATTTTGATTTTGTGAAGTAGCACGTCAGTGTCTCTCAGTGTGTGTAGGGGAGTTAGATCACCGAGAAAGACCAGGAGGAGGCTGTCAGGGAGAGGAGTTTGGAGCTAACAGACTTTGTTAGGCATGTCAAAAACAATGTTAAAATCACCCATAACAAGAGGGGATATTAGAAAAGAGGAGCCAGGCAGAAAAGTGGTCAAAGATAGGGCCCTGACGTTGATATATTGCTGCAATTTGAAAAGAGAGTGGAGAGAAAATACAAATTGTGTGAACCTCAAAGGAACAGAATGAGATTATAATAATTATGATTATAATTACAATAGTAACATCATCCCTTAGTGCATATAAAAGGGTATGCTACACTTGATTCATATTCCCAAGGTACAAAGCATTTTCCAGAAATAGCAAATTAGTAAATTCCATTTAAGTAAGGCCATATAATTAAAGCTATTGTTTAATCAATTTTGTGTCATTGTAATGCAGGTGGTACTTACTTTGGTAGCAGCATGCCTTCTCAAGAAACTTGTGCCAAATTTATTTTCCTCAACATCAACCATGTAATATGTGAATATGAACATGTACAAGATAAAAACCACGCTTCCATGGAGAAAATATCGATGCTTTATTACAAAACAAAAATCATGACGTATCAATTCTTGAACTACACTTTTTTTTTTATTTGACACATTTGTTCAGTGACCTCTTAATACATATCTCCTTTAATGTGTGTGTATATTTATACATTGTAGGAAACAAAAAATGTAGATGTTGCATTATTACCCATGTTTATAAAACATACAAGCTTTTAACGTGCCCTATAATATGTTAAAATTATGTGTTCTGTAAATGTCTTTAAAGATGTAGGGGGTGGGGGGGGGGAGGAAAAAACATTGCGAGGAGGACACTCATGTTTGCAAAGTATCTTCACACGTAACATTTATTGACTTCAACAGTTTTAACTACATTGGACTGTGAAAGACCATCCACTGAAGTCTGTTATCTATTTTTTAGGTTGAATTGCTACAGAACGATCTTTGGCAGTTGCAAACTGAACATAAATCTCTTTTAGAGATTAACCATCAAGTTGTACAGCAGCGTGATAATTTCCACATGAAAATAGAAGATATGCAGCGCTGTAGCACTCCTCGTCCCAACTGGAAAAAATATGCAGGTGTGGTAGAAGCCATCTCGATATTTGTAGTGAGACTTTTAAATGTTCAAAATGTTATTTTAAATATTAAGAACAAGTTGGAATAAGGATTGGAACCTTTGAGAAGATAGGAACATAAGGTTAGAAAACCTACCACTAGAGGTCTTAATTAAGTGCTGCAATTGCTTGTGACAGGTGTAAATAACTATAGAACGAGAACAATATATTGGACACCTTCCACATGCATTCACAGGATATTAAATGGAAACAGATGCTAAGTAAATATGCATTATATCTAATCAGTGTCTATGGCCAAGGGTCAATAAATACAGGTAACAAATAAATACAAATGCACCACACGAACAATGAACAACTAAAATAAAATGTATCCCTGTCTCTCACCCTATATTCGTACACAAAATCAAGTGAGTATAGAAAGGTGTACAAAGAAAAATTCAAAAATACAAAAAAAGTGACAGGAAGATCCATGTTATAGGGGCAACAATAAGTCTGTATAGCATAACAAACATCCATAAATTCTTGTGAATCACATCTGTCCAATAAACTCAATAAGAAAAGGCAGAAGGATCTCAACCGCGCTGATAGCTATGCTGGGCAACCATTTTTCTTGTACCAAATGTATATATTGGGGACTGAGGTGATCAACTATACAATGATTCACCACCACATATTACAGAGACAAAAGGGGGAGTGAAAACACGTTTAATGCAGCAAAGGAAGGTACATTTTTGATGGATATACTGCTGGATTAGAACAGGTTGCTAGTGAGAAGTGAGAGGTGTAGAACCAGGGGGTTGATAAATCAGAAAAGAAGAAAAGTATGATAAAGTAAGCCTCAGAGAAAGAAAAAGAGACAGGGGGAATTGGTGAAAATCACTGGATGGTGCAGTGAGGATAGAAAAGGATATACAGCAAATACACTTAAAAAGAAAGTGTTATCTTTATTAATCAAATTAATTTATGTAGTTCACCAGGTTTTAACATATTTGTAATAGCAATTTTGAATTATATAAATAATTAATAATAATTTTTAGTATGAGACTATATATACAGTGTGTATCTATCTATCTATCTATCTATATATATATATATATAGAGAGAGAGATATATATATAGATATATAGATATATATCTATATATATATAAAAAAGTGTCTGCGCACCCAAAGTGTAAAACAAATGAAATAATGTATATAGGAATACCCTTCTAATGGGAGCATCCACACGGAATATCCAGGAGGCTCATGAAAAAAAGAAGAAAAGGGAAAAAACATAGTGCAGTGTCACATTAATCACATCAATCACATTAAGCAGGATAGACCCTTACAATTTTAAGGGCATCAGTATGCCCATATGTTTAGTATAATGACCTCACACGGACCCTTAGGTAATCTTGATACAGAGAGGCTTCCGTGAATGAATAGGTTAGGCAGAGAAGGAGACTAGTCTTGCATATTCCGTTAACAAATTAAGTTAATATGTGACTTGGTTGCCTTATTATATGGTGTAAATGACGACAGTTATGTTAAAATATTTTATTTAAAAATTATTAAGCAATTACAGCAATGTGTAGTCGGTTTTGTGCTTATGCTTAATTAATGGTTCTCCCTGGTGACAATTTAGTATGAGACATTGATTTTTTGTTTTTGTTTGCATGCTTCCAGATGTTTTTCCTGGAGGCACTGAAAACTGGTTAGCATTGTCTTTGGAAAAGAGCAGTGATCAGCTTGTAGATATAATGCTTACAGAAATTTGTATACAGATGCTGAATGACAAAGATTTCTTCACTGGGAAGGTATGATGCTTACTGTGGTAACATATTTATGCATGTATATGAGTTAAAATCTTTGAATTGAAATTAACATTGACCACAATATTTATAAAATAGTTTGTTTAAAAGGCATACATTATTTCCTGCAATTAGCTAAATTCTGTTTTGCTGGTTGTGTTACACATTACAAAATAAAAAATGCTCTAAGAAAATGGGTGCTGAAATTAAATAGATATGGTGATGCCGTTGTGAGAAAAGCCCAATCTTTTCCATTAGATGTAATTATTAAAATTAATTTTCAGAAAGAAAATACATTCTCAGAGGCTTTAATTGGTATGTGGAAAAATAATCAGGCACCCATCCATGAGACATTTGCCCAGTAGCCAGTTAGCTCTACACTAACAATCTAAGCACTAGACTTGTGCATTGTGATTAATCTGAATTTGAATTTTTACACATTTTACATTCATTAATATATATGAATCTCTGAAAACATGGAGGGACCCCCTACAAAATAAACAGAAACAAACACAAATGCTCCGAATATTTGTTTGTTATTTAATTTATCTGCTGCATCTGAGTATTTCTTTTCCCTCCCTCTCACATTTTCTGGAGCTTTGTCAGCAGTTTACTAGTAGCTGTTAGATTTCAAAGCATAACAGGCTGCAATTGGCTTTTTGAAAGAGTTGTGAGAATTCTGAGTAATATTGTGGTTATGCTTTTTAACCCCTTCAGTCCCAGGGGTTTGCCATTTTTGCGCTATGTCGGTTCAGCAATTATTCTCCTTTCCTGCAAATAGTGTACCCATGTAAACTATATACAGTTTTTTCAAGGAGGAATAGAGCTTTCTTTTGATACTGTAGTTAGATGATTAGCTGAAAATTTATGATGAGAAATTTAGTAAAAACTAGCGCAAATTATAAGAAAACCCCCACATTTTTTATAGATTTTCCCTCTGAATCACAAAATTAGGTAAATTGATGGAAAATCCCCTCCAAGTTTATCAATTCAGGTGTCCTGATTTCAGAAATACCTAGTTTGTATAGATTTTCCATACTTTCCCAGCACTTATAGGGAACATACTATAAGGTGTACATTATTCTTAGAATTTTTATGCTTATGGCTTAACGGGTTTGGGGGTTGTGAACGGGGGCAGGAGGGTTATACTTTTTAGATGTTGTGTTAGGGAAATGGGATGTAAGGGTTATTTTTTTTATCATTTTTTTTAAAAAAAAATGTATTTTATTTTTAGTATTTTTTTTATTTAATTTTGGTGTATTTTTTTAAATGCACTGTTATCAGTGCAGAATGGTTAGAGGTCACAATGACATCACTTAGCTCACTAACAATTTTTTTTTCTTCATTTGGTTTTTCAGCATGGAAGAAGAGTGGGAAACATGGTTTCTCATTCTCTTCCCTGCGATCCCCCTGCAGCGATCACACTGTGATCTCTATGCAAGTCCCCCCAGACTTGCATAGAGATCAAAGTGTCTGTGCCTCATCGCATGATCGGGCATTTAAAAAATGTTACAGTTTACGCACGTTCGCGCTGGAACGGGCGGCAGAAAGCCAGCGATGCTGGTTTCTGCTCACAGGGGGGAATCCAGGCTGATGTGTCCCTGTCGCTGCAAGAAGGTCACGACGTACCGGTAATTTCACAGGGGTTTCGTAAGATACGTTTTTTGGACGTCCATAGGTGACTGAACTAAATGTTAAAAAGGCTAATTAACTGTTGGCACTGTAAAACTTAACTTTCAATAATATATCTTTTAAAAAAAATCTTAGCCAAAAGTTAAGTGCAAAATAATATCAGGGGTTTTGTGGAACTCAGGCTACTAGGATGGCATTTTGGTCTTCACTACTGTTGTGAGGGAGCACAAGATTATCCCAAAATAATAAACAGTGGCTTGAATAGAAAACTAATGTTTTCTGGGGGGCGGAACGATGACGTAACGAGCGTGTCATGCTTGCGGCGATGGAGTCTAGGGTGCGAAAGTTTTATATAAAACTGGCGATATACCGGGGAAAAGCCCAAGCCATACCCGTAACCGCACTACCAGCAGCAGCACCAGCCGCCGCCGCCGCAACCACAACCGCGGTCGTACCCGCAGCTGCAGTCGTACTCACCTGTAGCCGCAAAGAGTAAGACCTGTGGCGAGGGTCCGGTGGAGACTGTGAGGCGGATCCAAGGAGAGACCGGGGTCCAGATCGGACGAGTGGAGCAGCTGCATGGTGACTGAGCTGGAGCTTCATGTATGAGTTGGCTGATGCGGTGGAGGTAACAAATTTTTTGGCTGGGAACTGAACTAAATCAAATTGTACTGCACGGAACTAATTTGAATTGCAACTAAGTTGAATAGATCTGAACTGAATCGAATTGAACTGAATCGAATTGATTTGACCTGTTCTGAACTTTATTTTTAAGAAATTAGAACAAGACAGTATTAAAACAGAACTAAACTGATATACGTACATGGAGAACATTTCATTACATTTCAGATAAGTGGACTCCTTTTTATATATCTTTCGCCTGGATCTCTATTGATTTTGTGGAATTATTGGATAAAATTACTGGACAAAATTCTATATTTTTTGATTGCTTGTAAACCTCCGGTGACTTTTCAAATCGGAATACTTAAACAACTTTTTTGAGAAATATACCTAACAATATATATTCATAATTAATAATTAGTATTACTATTATATATGAAAAAACTACATGCTGAATAATTTTTTGATTGAATATTGCCACCTTTTCACATCAATTATTCACTACAAAATTGTAATATCAAGTTTAACCACTCAATAAAATACATAAAGATAAAGTTCAATACAGTGACAGAGAGGAAACTGTATGTTACCTTTTTTTCTTTTTTGTGGAATCCAATATGGCGACAAAAAACCCCACAGAAAAATCCTCCAGAAGAGACAAAAGAGACGATAAAAAAGATAAACCAGAAAAAAGGTTATCTTTCTTCTCAACACAAACTTCTAAACTGGACACTGAGAGATTGGAATTAGAGCAGACGTGAAATAGATCAAGCTCTGGAGAGGAAGATCAACACAAAACAAAGACTTCCATAGGGAATATTACTCCTCTAATTCAGGAACAACTTAAAACAGCTTTGAAAGAATTAAACAAGAAATACAAATACAGTTCCAGGACTTGAGAGCTGATCTGCTATCAGTGGCCTCAAGAGTTAAGACAAATGAAGAAAAAACAAGATCTGACACAGCAAGATAATATTAAACAAAATAAGTCCAATATAGAAGCATTGGAACTAAAGTTAGCAGGTTTTGAAGATCGAGCACGCCATATGAATCTGAGAATAAGAGGAGTACCTGATTCTCTCACAAATGATGATTTAGATCGTTTCCTCAAAGATCTTTTTTTAAAAATGGGGGTCACTCAAGAAGGCCCTACCCCATTATGGGAGCGATATCATAGAGCCATAAAGGCTGCAACTTTACCGTCAGATCTAACTCGTGACGTTTTGATCTGTTTCACAAATGTCTAAATACGAGACAAAATTCTAAAAATATCAAGGGAAGGGCCATTATCTGAGCTCTACCAGAAAATTAAAATATTACCAGATTTATCCTATTT
Source organism: Spea multiplicata (assembly GCA_009364415.1). NCBI lineage: Eukaryota > Metazoa > Chordata > Amphibia > Anura > Pelobatidae > Spea > Spea multiplicata. The sequence goes on along the minus strand of VKOC01024225.1, from coordinate 9,252 downwards.
TACACGATCAAAGAGACGGCAGTACGCTCATCTGAAGGAGATCCTAAGTGAAGGGCAGTAACGGAGGCTGTCTGTGGGCATCGCGCAGACCCCCACCAGCTGACAGAGAGGATGATCCTCTGCAGGAGACCTCGATTCTCTGTCAGCCGGTGGGGGTCTGCACGATGTGCACAGACAGCCTCCATTACTACCCTTCACTTCCACTGGGGCTTCTACATCATGTGATGCTGCCACTGCATCGTAGGAGCCCCAGCGGAAGCGGATGGGAGAGACGGAAGTTGTCTGTGCGCATCGCACGGACACCCACCGTCTGCCGGTAAGGGGAATCCAGGTCCCCTGCAGCGTTGCGGGGGATCTGGATTCTAGTGTTATAATCCGATCTCTGTTTGAGGTCGGGTTATATAAGGAGAGGAGTTTTTCAGAGCATTTGCTCGGAAAAAACCTCCTTTTATATTCGATAAAAATCGATTTGACTAATCGATAATGAAAATCGTCAACGATTTTCATTATCGATTATTATCGATTTTATCGATTAGTTGTTTCAGCCCTACTTTCAACTCCCTCCAAAGGTTTTCTATGGGGTTGAGATCTGGAGACTGGCTAGGCCACTTCAGGACCTTGAAATGCTTCTTACGAAGCCACTCCTTCGTTGCTCGGGCGGTGTGTTTGGGATCATTGTCATGCTGAAAGACCCAGACACGTTTCATCTTCAATGCCCTTGCTGATGGAAGGAGGTTTTCACTCAAAATCTCACGATACAGGGCCCCATTCATTCTTTCCTTTACACGGTCGTCCTGGTCCCTTTGCAAAAAAACAGCCCCAAAGCATGATGTTTCCACCACCATGCTTCACCGTAGGTATGGTGTTCTTTGGATGTAACTCAGCATTCTTTCTCCTCCAAACATGAGTTAAGTTTCTACCAAAAAGTTCTACCTTGGTTTCATCTGACCATATGACATTCGCCCAATCCTCTTCTGGATCATCCAAATGCCCTCTAGCAAACTTCAGACGGGCCCGGACATGTACTGGCTTAAGCAGGGAGACACTGCATGATTTGAGTCCCTGGCGGCGTAGTGTGTTACTGATGGTAGCCTTTGTTACTTTGGTCCCAGCTCTCTGCAGGTCATTCACTAGGTTACCCCGTGTGGTTCTGGGATTTTTGCTCACCGTTCTTGTGATCATTTTGACACCACGGGGTGAGATCTTGCGTGGAGCCCCAGATCGAGGTAGACTATCAGTGGTCCTGTATGTCTTCCATTTTCGAATAATTGCTCCCACAGTTGATTTCTTCACACCAAGCTGCTTGCCTGTTGCAGATTCAGTCTTCCCAGCCTGGTGCAGGTGTACAATTTTGTTTCTGGTGTCTAGAGGACTGCACTGGGAGGCGGGTCCCGCCAAAAAACTTGCGGGCGCGGGCGGTCTTGCTGGGGTTGCGGGCGGGAGCGGGCGGTCAGGCACTGTACCTGCGGGTCCCGGTAATCCCGCGCAGTCCCGCAAGGCTGCCTTCTTGCTGCTCCCTTACAGTGTCTCCTAGCTTGCTCCGCCCAGGAACAAAACTGAGTCACATGATGTGACGTCACTTCCGGTGACTCTGCCTTGTTCCTGGGCGGAGCAAGAGAAGAGACGCCGTGAGGGAACAACTCGAGGGCAGCCGCGCGGGACTGCGCGGGAAATCAGGTAAGGAGGCGGGCATGATTGGCCACAAATGTGGCGGGAGTGGGCGGGAGCGGAACACCCACATTGCGGGAGCGGGCGGGAGCGAGCGGGATTAAAAGCCGCGGGAGCGGCCGGGAGCGGGATTAAAAAAGTAGTCCCGCGCAGGGCTCTACTGGTGTCCTTCGACAGCCCTTTGGTCTTGGCCATAGTGGGGTTTGGAGTGGACAGGTGTCTTTTATACTGATAGCAAGTTCAAACAAGTACCATTAATACAGGTAACGAGTGGAGGACAGAGGAGAATCTTAAAGAAGATGTTACAGGTCTGTGAGAGCCAGATATCTTGCTTGTTTGTAGGTGACCAAATACTTATTTTACCGAGGAATTTACCAATGAATTCATTAGAAATCCTACAATTTGATTTCCTCTATTCTTTCCCCCATTCTGTCTCTCATAGTTGAAGTGTAACTATAGTGAAAATTACAGGCCTCTCTCATCTTTTTAAGTGGGAGAATTGGTGGCCGACTAAATACTTTTTTGCCCCACTGTAGGTTTCTCTGCATCAGCAGTGGGATTGTCCTGTTGCATCAACCGCACGGCTAAGTAAGCCTTAAAGGTACATGACCGATAGAAAATGGAGAATGCTTTGAAGGCCCTGCTACAAGCTACTACCGTGCAGCAATCAGCAGCCACAGCCACCAACTTAGCAGTTTAGCATGAGAGGAATAGACAAAGAGCAGCCTCAGTAGCAGCACTATTTGAATATAAAGTATGAGAACAACTGTTAGAGCTCAACGCCTCTATATATGGCAGTTTACTGAAGGAAAGGCTCCCTAATCTCATCTGGCCCAGAAATGGCTCAAACCGGAGAACCAAACTCCTGCACAGGGAAAGTACTGCAAGGCTTAAACCATAAGAATAAGGGAGATGGAGCAAGCCCATACAGTGTTTTGAGTGTGGTGAACAGAATGTTGGGCTGCTTAGAGGGGGGTTGCAGCAGTGTGATTCATCACGTAGCTCCCAGAATGCAGGGTTTTGGGCAGTATGCTCATTCGTTTAGATTCTACTGTGCCATTTGGTCCTGCAGCTGGTACAATGCAGCAAGAAATAATCTAGTGGGGGCAATTGCCCTGTAGCAATGGCTATGGGGAGTAAAAAACTGCCCTAGACATGTGCAACTTCAGATTTCCTGGTACTTCTCCCAGGAAACTGAAAGTACTTCTACAAGCTCGCAAATCCCTAGAAAAATTCTATGCCTTAGCGTTTTCTGTATTGTCTTATTTAACCAATAAGCACTGTTGCTTGTAATCTATGTGGACTATTTTTTGTTCATGTTGATTCCAAAACAATTAGATTGTTTTTAACCCCTAGATGACAATTGCCGGTCCGGGCACGTCACGCAAAAACATGTCGTTTACGACAATTGACGTGCCAGGACCGGCACGTCTTTAAACGGGTGCAGAAAGCAATCTACTTTTGCTTTCTGCACCCAAACAGTGTTGGTGTAATGCTGCTAAATCACTGGGAATAAACTCCACAGTTATCCAAAAATTGTTTTAAACTTTGAGTGACAACGCTCAAAATGTATAGAATACAGCAAAAATGTAAATGTATACTTCCCAAAGAGGGTTTTATATACTCCTGAAGATCTTAAGTACTTGGAAGACAAAAAACAGACAAAACAAAGAATAAATATATAGTGTAGTTGTAGTAACAAACAGAATTGGTATATACTAAAAAATGCATGAGAAGCTTTTACACTGTTCAGGACACTCACTGGCCCTTTTTTGATTAGTTTCTCTGGAATGCAGCCTTCGAGTGCCCCCCGCCAATATGAATGAAATTGTCTCTCTCCAAAAATTACAAGGCAGATACCATGAGGTTAAAAAGGTGTAAATATCTTTAATGCATAAATAAAATATTCCAGCTTACATTAAAATATCCCTTAGTCCATCACTCGGCGTTGCATTAGACTTGCTGCAGTTCTTTTATTGTGTAGTTTGGGTATATTGCTCCTCCCCTCCTGTTGTCGATACGCACAACGCTTTTCGCTCCAATCCCTTCATCTGGTACGTGACTCTTGTATCCACCTTACATTATTTAAATCCCTCCCTTTTTTTCCAATTGGTGGAGAGACCATCAAGGTTCTTTAGCTTGAGTTACATTGTGTTGTGTTCAATGTTAACCCCATATTGTCCATTTGGTTTGTGACATGAATAAATATAAACATGTTATAAATATGTTGTAAAATTATTCAATTTCTAGTATAAATTTCTATATAGATATATAAACTTCATTTCTTCTTCTTCTGGTTTCATACTAAAATATTCTCCCCTCCAAAATTGAAACAATTAAGTAAAAGTCTATCTATCTAATAAAATATGCAAATCTTCAAATATTATCATATTTTTCAACTTTATACTTTAGGGTAAAGGTGAAAACATTCCAATTCATCTCCGCCATGAAGGACTAGTTAAGAATTTAAAACTAACCATACAAGACGTGTCCAATTTACTACAAAATGTGTGGAAAGAGAAAACTGCGTCAGATGAGCAGGTATATTTACAATCAAATTGTTAATGGTCTGAATTTTCCTCTTGCAAATCCTTTTTTTTCAACATGGTTTTATTGTTCCAACATAGCATCCCATGTATTCCTTATGCTTTATTATTCTAGATGAATCATTGTTTTGTTTTTAGTACTTGTTGTTCATCATTATTCTATTCTGAACGTGTATGACTTGTATGCTTTTTAGGTTGTGTGCTGCCCATTTTGTGTATTATTCTTTATGGTAGTCAGGGTCCGTGTACCAGACACAGTAACTCACCTGAGTACCCGCTACTCACGGGTACCAGATCCAGTGCGGCGTCTCCAGCCTTCTCCTACTCTGCACCCCGCGTGCCTGCATCTGGGAGCACGCGCGTGCCTTCACACAACTTTATGCATTCCTGAATGGAGACAGGGGGGGAAGTGCTCGGATGACGTCACGCATGGAGTCACAGAGCATTGCCGTCTATACCTTTTCTGCTGATAGCTTGCTATTTATGTATTTGATTCCCGTGTACCAAACTTGGCTATTCCCTTGGACTCTGCTGACCTCCTGTACTCCTGATCTTGGCAACTAAACGGCTCTCTCTGACTCCTGTGTTCTGCATTTTGGACTCCTAAGTTCCTGCATTTGTGTGTGTGTCACAGAGACAGGAAATACAGTTCAAAACAGAAATCTTTTTATTCTGGACACAAACTCAGTGTTTTATTATCTAAATGTAGTGTTTACATTATCACAGTAGTAGGATGGAAATCCCATTGTTCAGGAACTTAAAAATAAGTTATATTGTTTTGTTTAGGATATACTGGTTTGATGTCTCTTTCTGGGGAGCAAAATCTTTTTTTTTTTTTATAACTGGGCTCATTAAATGCAGACATTGGACCAACTTGTTCTAGCATGTAACATGTTAAAGTACACATCCGAGTACTCCTCTCAACTGGCTTTCCTGAAGTAATGGTTAGTGGATGCAATACACGGGTATAAGATTATCCTGTTTTTAGACTAAATCATAATAAGAACCTTCTGGCACCTGTTAGGGACCGCTGTGAAAAGCAGTACAGAGATATAGAGTCCTGTTTGTTAATCACTCTGATCATTTGCAGTGGGGATCAAAGTGAAAAATTAAAGGACACAAACCATGCTCTTACCCAACAAATGGCAACATTCACACGTACATTCCAGAATGTAATGAACGCAAGTCCAAACCATCCAAGCAACTTCTGCACAACCAACACTGAGTTTACAATCACCCCTATCCAAGTGGCAGATCCTCCTGTAGAGGGTGCTGCAACTTCTTCTGAACCTCATGTTAAATTACCTGACTCTTTCCACGTTGATGGCAGTCAGTATTGTTTGTGTATCGCATCCTGTAAATTGATTTGTTCTCAAACCCATTACTTATGCTACAAACTCTGTCCATGTCTGGAGCGCTATATCCAGGGGTCCAATGACATGGGCTCATCACTTTCTACACTGCGACCATCCTGCACTCGACTCATAGACTTCCTTTCACAAACCAATGGATGTGTTACTTGATAATCCTCACAAAACATCCACTGCAGAGTCCAGTATCAGCAACCTGAAACAAGGCCGTAATCTTGTTGAGGAGTACATTAGAAGATTGGCAGTGGAAACCTGATGGAATGAACCAGCTCTACTCTGCTCTACTCAGTTTTGCTTGGGTCTGTCTCAGACCCTAAAAGATGAACTGGCACATGTCAAGGTCCCTGGGTCACTAATAATCTGGTAAACTAGATAGGCCGGAGTATGGTTGGCATAAACCATACTAACCAAATTGCCTTTGTCTGGCCCTCCCGTCTCATCCAACTCTCCAGATCACTCTTATCACCCACTACAGAAAAGGAGAAGGAGAGTCAACCTGTGTATGTACTGTGGGGGTTCTGGTTATGTAGGGCAAACATGCCCCAAGTTGTAAGGCAAATAAGGCAAATAAGAAGGCTACAGCGGGCCATTGTAGATTCTGGCGCAAGGAGTTTCCTGGACATCTCCCTGTATCGTTCTCTTCAACTACTGACCCAACCCAAGACACATCTTTTAGAGGTTCGCCTGGGAGATGGCAATCCCATTCAATCTAGACCAGTCACCACAGAAACCATTCCACTCATCTTGCCCCTTGGCACAGATCACCACAAAGCCATACCTGGTCCAGCCATCTCTCTTTCCCCTCCTGCGGCTGCTTTGGCTCTGTCATCATGATACAGTTAATAAGTGGTCCATCTTCTTTATGTCAACAACAATTTCTCCTTCACTATTGTTTATGCTTCAGCCGAGAGACTGCTACGATCGTGATCGATGCCTCTAAACTACCTGCACCTTACAGGTACTTCCATAATGTACTTAACAAAAAGAGGCAGGACAACTACTACCACACAGACTCTATGATTTCCCCATTGATCTACAACCAGGGGCAGCCATATTGTTTGGCCCAGATTTCTCTCAGAACCTGAACCGGTGACAGTTAAGGAATATCTGCACAACAGTCTCCGCAAGATTTTCATTATGCATTCCACATCACCTGAGGGCGCAGGCATCTTTTTCATGGGTAAAAAGACGGTGGCCCAACAAGCACTTGGAGGCCTGAAGCACAGATTTACCAGTGCACCTGTCCTCTTAAAGTTGGACTCTAAGAACTTTTTTTCTTGGTAGTGGATGCTTCAGAGACTGCTGTAGGAGCTGTTTTTTCTTAACAACAAAGGGACAAAGAGCCAGTGTTCTTCTTTTCTTCTTTTCCAAACGCCTCACCCCAGCTGAAAGCAACTATAGCGTGGGTGATTGAGACCTGGCCATTATAGTGGAATTACAAGAGTGACATCACCAAATAGATGAGGCTCAACATGCTGTCATTGTTTTTACTGACCATCCTAACCTTGAGTACATGTGAAAGGAGTGTTGACTATGTCCCAGACAAGCCAGATGGGCCACTTATTTTTAAGCATGACCCTCACGAGGACACTTCTCGTGGATACCATTCTACAACCAGATAATTTCCTTGCCTATTCTATTTTACTTCTCCCTGACTGTACCCTAATTACTGTTCAGAGCGAGGATTGATATACCAAGATGATCAGCATTTTGTACCAGAGAAAGCTAGGTATGCTATCCTCCAGTCCATTTATGATCACCTGCTAGCAGGTCATGGGGGTCACAAAAAGACATGCAAGTTAGCACTACGTTATTTCTGGTAGCTTGGGATAAGATCCACCACTATGTACGTACATGTGATAGGTGTGCTTCCAGATCCAATGGAGTCCTGCAACCACCGCTTGTACCTGAACAACCATGGGAAGACATCATAGTGGTTTTCACAGTAGGCCGACCCCTCTCTTAACATTACAATAAAATCATGGTGGTTGTTGATCAGTTCACCCAAATGGCCCATTTAATTCCTACTCTTTGATTCCACAGACTGTTTTTACAACACAATTTTCGCCTCCATGGAGTGCCTCATTTGGTTTTGTTGGGGTTTTGAGGGGTTCAATTCACCTCACACTTCTGCCAAGGACTTAAGACACAGACATCAGTCGCCTCCTATCTCTGTTCACGGTTCAGATAGGTATGAACTCGAGGAGTTCTTGGATTCTTACATCCGCCTCGGACCCCTTAAGTATCTGGTACATTGGAAAAGCTATTGTCCCAAGGACTGTTACTGGGAACCCATTACCAATATCCACAACCCTGCTAGAATCCAGGCATTCCATAGAAACCATTCAGATCATACAGGTCCTGAACGTATTCTGAGGCCTTATCTATTGGAGAGTCTCTGTCAGGGCCCTGAGAGTTCCCTACCTCCTGCTGCATCCTCTAGGTCCTCTCATGGGGCCACAAAGATTATTGACCTTCTGATTTTTTAGCTCTGCCATTTTCCTGACTATATACTGTCCTACAACTATGGCTAGCTGACCCATCGTGATCCTGTGCTGCTAACCTTTAAACCCTGGACTGATTATTGACATTATTGCTTTCTGGACTGTTGGTTCCTTTGTTCCTACTCCTCACGTCTGAAGCTTCCACCCCAATCTTGACATCTACTTTGGGGATGTTGCAACAACAGGGTTTTTCCTTCTGTTGGTAGCATCTAATGTAATAAACATCTTAAATGAAAGAAAGCTTCCTGCTGCTAGGACAGGAAAACCTTGGTTATGCAGAGTTTATGCATAACCAAGGTTTTAAAAAAAAATATGGTTGGACTGCAACACATATGAGCCTCAGGCAAAATGAAGATGAGGGTGAAGGGAATTGTATCCTTCAAATACAAATGTACTAAGATAATTTAAGCCCATGTGACCATAATAATATAGATAAATAATATTATAAAATAGATGGCAATCTACAGTGCCCTCTATCACCCTTGGTAAATATAAGCAAAGAAGGCTGTGAAAGTTGTCTTTCATCTTTAACATTTTGATCTTTTCTTCACAAAATGTTGTGCTCATGGATATCAAACTGTCACGTTCTGCCCAGGCTGCTGAGCTGCATTTCTGTCTTGCTTTAGTTTCTCTGTTTTTCTTCGATCCATTCCTGGATTTCCTTTTGCTTTGTTCTGATCTTCCATTCCTTGCTTCTGCTTCAGCTCTTTGCTTCAGCTCTGTTTCCTTTATAAGGTGCGCCCCACCCATGTGTTCTGTTTGTCTCAGTCTTCAGTCTAAAGGTATGTCTCAGTGCTATGTGTTTGGTTTACATGTTTGTTTCGTACCACTGTCAGCAGGGATTAGCGTTAGGACCCACCGTCATTGGAGTACTTTGGCGTAGTGGTGGGCTAAGCATACTATGGCCATATCATGTGACGTCTGAGGACTACCTGCTTTGGTTCCTGATTTGTTCCTACTTTGTTCCTGCTTTGGTTCCGGATTTGTTCCTGCTTTGTTTCCTGATTTATTCCTGAGTTGCGGCCAGCGCCCCACTAAGTGGACTCCCAAGTCGAGTGCCCCGCAAGTGGGCAACCTGCTGTGTGCCGCGCAAGTGGGCTTCCAGCCGTGTGCCGCGCAAGTGGGCTTCCAGCCGTGTGCCGCGCAAGTGGGCTTCCAGCCGTG